>PVLC010034985.1:0-16565 GCA_004027655.1 Graphiurus murinus | reverse complement strand
TTTTTTTTTTTTTTTTTTTTTTTTTTTGCGGTACTGGGGATTGAACCCAGGGGCAGTCTACCTCAGAGCTACACTCCCAGCCCTATTTTTTATTCTTTATTTTGAATCTGGGTCTCACTAAGTTGCGGAGGGCCTCACTAGGTAGCTGAGGCTGGTCGCGAACCCGGATCCTCCGGTCTCAGCCTTCTGAATGCTGGGATTACAAGCGTGCGCCACCACACCTGGTGTGATTTATTTCTTTACCTTTTAATTTGAGTATTATCCTCACCTGCCAACTAACACTGCCCTTTTAAAGATGATCTGTTATGTACTTACCACATTTACTCACTTTTTTCATTCTTACTCCTTGTTTCCAATTAGAGTACTTAACATTGTTGTCACTCACTTTTTTTTTTTTTTTTGTGGTACTAGGGATTGAACTCAGGGGTGGTCTACCTCCGAGCTATACCCCCAGCCCTATTTTTTATTCTTTATTTTGAAACTGGGTCTCACTAAGATGTGGAGTGCCTCACTAGGTAGCTGAGGCTGGCCTTGAACCCAGATCCTCCTGTCACAGCCTCCTGAATGCTGGGATTACAAGCGTGCACCACCACGCCCGGCTTGTCACTCACTTTTGAAACTTCTCTTCAACCTCTATTAAGCTATCACCACCATTTTTCTTCTTTTTTGGCTACTCTATTTCATCGCCTTGTGTTCCTTCAATTTCCATTCCATTGGTTGGTAATTTAATCTCTCTCACTTTTAACTTCCAACTTTAAGTCTTTTCATTTCAATTCTTAGTTTTCCTGAGATTTAACTATTTATTTCTAACTATTTTGTAGGTAGTTTTACCCCTAGACTCACTAGCATCTCAGTATAATAAAAATAAGCCAAATATTATCATCTGTTCAGGATTCACAAGTCTACCATACTACCTCTTTAAGCTCTGTCTCTTTCAGGGCATCATTTTTATGAATGTTGAGCACCAGCTGGAAATAATTCAGTCCCAAGTTTCTGAAGCTCAGGAAGTTCTTTTGATACACTGTGCAAAATGGTTCCCTGAGACTTTTACCTGCTTCCCAACAACTAGGATACTTACATCCTACTGCTCTAAATCAGGCATCTTTTTCCATAGTGTACTGCTGTGTGGAATGCTGGTCTCTTATTCTATGCCAAACACATGCTACCTAAGGGTTAATTCTCCTCTTAATTTTTTTTTTTTTTTTTTTTTTTTTTTTTTTTTGCAGTACTGGGGATTGAACTCAGGGGCATTCTACCTCTGAGCTATACCCCCAGCCCTATTTTTTTCTTTATTCTTTATTTTGAAATAGGGTCTCACTAAGTTGCAGAGGGCCTCACTAAGTAGCTGAGGCTAGCCGCGAACCCAGATCCTCCGGTCTCAGCCTCCCAAATGCTGGGATTACAAGCGTGTGCCACCACGCCCGGCTAATTCTCCTCTTAATTTAAATGGATCAAATTAGAAAGTATTTTGTATCTCTTTAGACAAGCTTCATATCACATCCTTTCACTGCAACCCAGCACTTCATGTCATCACATATAGCTCTTATTCATCGGTAGTCTTATATGTAACTGAAAGCTTCCTTTACCACTCTTACAGGGTTTGATGGGTTCTTTATCCTTTTTCTCAACCTCAGTGGTATCTTTGTTTCTCTCACTGCTTTTAGGTACCTCTCACTAGATATTTCTTGTTCTAGGCTTGAGGTCTGTATATAGAGAACTTCCCCCACCCCCCAAAAGATGAGTACCTTTAATTCCAACCCATACCATACTAACTCAAGCCTCTTCAGGGGCCTTGTTCCTTCTAGTCTCATACCTGCTCAATCCATTCTATAAAGACTCCCATGAGTTGGTTAATCTTTCCGAAGGTATATTTCCTCCCATATTCATTTTACACAGTAGATTTTTCTTTTTGTTACTGGGGATTGAACTCCAAGCTATACCCTCAGCCCTATTTTATTTTGATTTTGAAACAGGGCCATGATAAATTGATGAGAGCCTCACTACTTGCTGAGGCTGTCCTGGAACTTGTGATCCTCCTATCTCACCCATGCAAGTACTGGGATTACAGGCATGTGCCACCATGCCCCACGTTTCTTACATTTCACATTATGCTCTTATTCTCACGTCTACACATTACATAAAGTAACTTAAAATGTAAAAAAATAAAATAAAATTCTACCTTTTTTATCTAGATGGTAAATATTTCTTTCTTTCTTTTTTTTTTTTTTCTTTTTCTTTTTCTTTTTCTTTTTTTAGTGATACTGGGGGTTGAACTCAGGGGCATTCTACCTCCGAGCTACACCCCCAGCCCTATTTTTTATTTTTATTTATTTATTTTTTTTGCGGTACTGAGGATTGAACTCAGGGCATTCTACCTCCGAACTATACCCCCAGCCCTATTTTTTATTCTTTATTTTGAAACAGGGTCTCACTAAGTTGCGGAGGGCCTCATTAGGTAGCTGAGGCTGGCCACAAACCTGGATCCTCCGGTCTCATCCTCCCAAATGCCAGCTTACACAGTAGATTTTATTTATTCCAATGCCCCATATCCTTTCCTCCCAGTTCACCTTTGAAGTGTCAAATTACCACCACATTTCTTTCTTGGAAGGAATTATGTACCACTTATCCATTTTACCTTATATCTGTGTGTGTATTATCTCCTTGAGAAGGGCTTTGTATTTATCATCTCACTTATAAACTGCAGATACTAGTCATTATTTGTTAGAATTATAAGAAGCCCTAAATATAATCTTAAAAGATGAGATTCATAAATCTTGAATTAAAGCTGAGCCTATGGGTACATGCCTGTAATCCCAGCTCTTGGTATTATAGCACTTGTTGAGACAAGAGGATTGCAGGTTTGAGGTCAGCCTTAGCAAGACCTTCAGCAACTTAGGGATACCCTGTTTCAAAATAAAAAGGCCTGGGAGTGTGGTTTGGAGATAGAAGGCCCTTGGGTTTAATCCCCAGTATCAAAAAAATCTTGAAGCAGTTAGAACATTGTTGAATAAGACTCTTTCAAAGGAAAAGATCTTTGTAATTTTAAGTAACTTTTTTAAAAAAAATAGTGTTATTTAGGGTTAGTTGTTTAAATTATAATTTCTTTGCTTATAGCTTTTAGCTTTTGCGCACGTGTGTGTGTGTGTGTGTGTGTGTGTGTATGTGTGTGTGTGTGTGTGTGTATGTTTTGCTGGAGATTGAACCCAGGGGCATTCTACCTCTGAGCTATACCCCTAGCCCTATTATTTGATTTTTATTTTGAAACAGGATCTTACTAGGTTGATAAGAATCTCACTACTTGCTGAGGCTGTTCTCAAACCTGTGATCCTCCTCTCTTAGCCTCTCAAGTAGTGGGATTACAGGCGTGTGCCACCATACCTGCCTATAAGGGTAAACTTTTTAAATAAGATGTGAGGGAAGACTTTCTGTAAATGACATTTCACTTAGGCTTTGCAGGGCAGTTTCTAAAATTTCCAAGCAAAAAGAAAGCTGGTATTAAAAATTTGTTCCTATACAGTAGGCAAGAAGATTAGTGAATATTTAAAAGATCTCCTTGAGCTCATTATATATTTAACATCGATTTATTGTATAAAATAATAGTCCTTAGAGCAGTTGAATTATCATGTAAGCATCATGATTGGTCTTGATCTTCTGTCTTCAGTTTTACCCCCTTTTCCCAATATGTCTTTCCTTTTTCTAGAATAGACATATCTGGTTAGGACATTTTTTTGGTCTCTAATTCTTTGACTTCCTAACATTGATAGAATGAATATTCAGGAAATTATAAGACCTTTCACTGTTTAATTCCTAATATTCAACTCCTTCAACACCTATTTTCTCGAAAAGCCACATATATATCTTTGCAGGTCTTCTTTGCCTGTAGGGAAGCAGTAAGAACTTTTTTTTCTCTTTTTCACTAAATTTTTTTTAATTAACACTTTTTTTTTTTTTTTTTGCGGTACTGGGGATTGAACTCAGGGGCATTCTACCTCCAAGCTACACCCCCAGCCCTATTTTTTATTCTTTATTTTGAAACCGAGTCTCACTAAGTTGCGGAGTACCTCACTAGGTAGCTGAGGCTGGCCGCGAACCCGGATCCTCCAGTCTCAGCCTCCCGAATGCTGGGATTACAAGTGTGCGCCACCATGCCCGACTTGATTAACACGTATTAATAGAATTCACTGTTATTTCCACATATGAATAGTGTGCATTGATCATATCCATCTACCCATCTTAACTAAAGTGAATTATTATTGTTGTTATTATTATTATTATTATTGTTTTGCGGTACTGGGGATTGAACTCAAGGACATCCTACCTCTGAGCTATACCCCCAGCCCTATTTTGTAATTTTTATTTTGAAACAGGGTCTCACTAAGTTGCGGAGGGCCTCACTAGGTAGCTGAGGCTGGCTACAAACCCTGATCCTCCGGTCTCAGCCTCCAAAATGCTGGGATTACAAGTGTGCGCCACCACGCCCAGCTTAAAATGAACAATTATTATCTGTCTTCTCATCTATCTTCTACTTTCCTTTGTAGAACCACAGAACTCTGTGTCTGTCACTACTGTTTTTTATCTTGCATTAATTTGTGAATATGTATTCATTTCACAAATATTTATTGGGCATTTATTCTGTGCCAGCCTCTTCCATCTTCCACCCCCAACCATGAGCAGTCTACTTGCTGCCTTTGTTATTATATCATCAGCCTCCAGTCTAGTGTTTTAAGTAATAATCATACCATCAATATTGTTGTATGTTAAGGAAAATCATTCCTTTTGTGCTTCTTAGAATGTCATTATTAGCTATGCGTGGTGGTGCACGCTTGTAACCCCAGGACTTGGGAGGCTGAGACAGGAGTTTCTGGGTTCAGGGCCAACCTCAGCTACTTAGGCCCTCTGCAACTTAGTGAGACCCTGTTTCAAAATAAAGAATAAAAAATAGGGCTGGGGGTGTAGCTTAGAGGTAGAATGCCCCTGAGTTCAATCCCCAGTACCGCAAAAAAAAAAAAAAAAAAAAAAAAATCATACATCATTACTTACATGGAATCAAGATTAAAAAAATTTTGGTCAAATGGGCTCTGTCCTAGTTTCCTTGAAGTGTAACTTAATAGATAATAAAATTCACCTATTTATTGATAATAATTTAGTGAGTTTTTTTATAATTGTATACAGTCATGTAACCAGATAGCATATTTTTTAAAACCTAGGTCTTAACATGTTTTTATTATATTATAATAAAAGTCTTAAATTTTTCTCTTTTCTTTGATTTATTTCTGCATTGCTATTAGCTTTATGGAGCTCTAATAAGAATAACTTCTTTTTCCCTTTTTGTTTGTGCTCAGTGGATAACTTTTCCATTCCAATAGTACACAAAACTTCAAGTGAGGAATTTGTGTACTAAATACACATTTAGTCAAAGAAGCAGTATAGGTACATTTTTTAGAGATAGAAACCTTTTTTTTTTTTGCAGAGATAACTTAGAGGAATCTTAATTACATCTGGATTCTGACAAAATTTTAAAGCCACCAACATTTTAATATGTTAGTACAAGTAAGCCAGGCGTGGTGGCACACGCTTGTAATCCCAGCATTTGGGAGGCTGAGACCAGAGGATCCGGGTTCGCAGCCAGCCTCAGCTACCCAGTGAGGCACTCCGCAACTTAGTGAGACCCGGTTTCAAAATAAAGAATAAAAAATAGCGCTGGGGGTATAGCTCAAAGGTAGAATGCCCTTGAGTTCAGTCCCCAGTACCGCAAAAAAAAAAAAAAAAGTACAAGTAGTAGACATGTGGGAGCTGTCAAAAGACTTAAGCATATTTTTTTCTCTGTTCTTACCAATAGATAAGTAAAACAAAACTGCTATGCTTGTTTGAAGAGAGTTTTTAAATTTCATTTGAAAAAAATGACCTACTTTACATTTTAGGAAGCAGACAAATGTCCGCATATAGTTTTGGGGCTTCCCAACCTCCTGCTGATTTCTTCCAAAAACCTTATTTTTCACACCAAATGATGCATGCATATGTAAATCAATCACTTGAATCTATGTTACATACTTACAATGCACCAATAAAAATTTTAAGAAACTTTACTTTTGTGATATTGTCTTAAATTTGTAAACTCTTCAGTAGTAGTTAGATGGGTGTAGTGGCATATGCCTGTAATCCCAGTACTTGGAAGGCTAAGACAGAAGGATTACAGGTTCAAGGACAGCTTAGTGAAACTCAGCAACCTAATGAGACCCTGTTTCATAACAAAAGGTATAAAAGGTTGAGAGTGCAGCTCAGAGGTAGAATGCCCCATGCGTTCAATCCCCAGTACCATCAATTAAAAAAAAGTAGTTACCTCAGATTAAAGAAATGACTTTGAAATCTGAGGATATTTTCTAGTGATTATGTTTAGCCAGAACATTTGTTTTCCCATACATGAGTAATCATTTACCTGGTATGTTGGCTACTGCTTTTCAAATGTTAGTTTGGATAAGTATCAGTGAAAAAGTTTGTTAAAGCAGATTCCTAGGCCCCACTACCAGAGATTACTTCAGTAGGTTTGTGGGGAGCCTAAGACTTTGCATTTCTAAATAAGCTCCCAAGTGATGCTGATACTGTTGTTTGTGACTCTGCTTTTAGTAATACTGTGCTAACCTGATCCTGGCTTTCTAATAGAAGAAAGTTTTTCATACTGGAATTAAAAGGGTATATAAAAACTATTGTCACTGGCTACAAAGTTCGGTTAGTGGCTTTCTGTTCTGTGCATTAAGTCATGTGTTTGGCTTTAATTTTTTTTTTTTTTTTTTTTTTTTGGTGGTACTGGGGATTGAACCCAGGGGCATTCTATTTTATTTTTATTTTGAAACAGTCTCACTAGGTTGACAAGTCTCACTACTTGCTGAGACTGTCCTTGAACCTGCTATCCTCCTGCCTTAGCCTTGAAAGTACTGGGATTACAGGCAGGTACCACCACACCCTGCTCTGCTTTTTTTTTTTAACCACTACTGGTAATTGCAAAGAACCATTTAAATGTTTGAATTTATAGATGTTAAACAGTGGCATTTAACTCAAATAGTTTGTACTTCTGAGATCATTTGAATTCTACTTCCCTCCCCCTATACAAGTATATTAAGATTATAAAGTGATTTTTACGGATAACCATTCATATCATAGCAAAAATATATTGTTGGCTAAAATTTAGATTTTTTGTGTGTGTGTACTGGGGATTTAACCTCTAAGCTATACTGTTAGGCATTCTACCTCCAAGCTATACCCCCAGCCCAATTTTATTTTTATTTTGAAACAGGGTCTCACTAGTTTAATGAGAGTCTCACTACTTGCTGAGACTGTTCTCATTCCTGCAATCCTCCTGTCTCATCCCATATACTGGGATTACAGGCGTGTGCCGCCATGTCTGGCTAGAAGTATTTTGTTTTATTGATTATTTTATTTTATTTTATTTGTGGTACTAGAGATTTATCCCAGGGGCATTCTACCTCTGAGCTACACCTGAAGCCCTTTTTATTTTTTCTTTTGAAACAGTATTCCTAGGTTGCTGAGAGTTGCCCTGCGGTGCTAAAGCTGTTCTGGAACCTGTGTTCTTCTTGTCTCAGCCTCTCAAGTCCTAGGATTACATGTGTGTGCAACCACACCTGGCTAAAAATGTTTTAAACGCTTACTAGATGAAAATTAGAAAATAAAAAGATTAGAAAATAAAAAGAGTTGCATATGGTGGGCCACACTTTTAATCCCAGTACTTGTGAGGCAGAGACAGGAAGATGACAGGTTGGAAGACAACTTCAGCAATATAGCGAGTGAGACTCTCAGCAATCTAGGGAGACCCTGTTTCAATCCCAAGTACCACAAAATAAGTAAGTAAATAATAAAAAGATAAAGTGTTGCATTAAACCATGGACAACAAACATTTCAGTATTTGCATTATGGCCTTTGTTAAAAACTAGAAACAAGTAGAATCTTGAAATGTATTTATAATATGACTTCCGTATAGTAAAATTATCAAAATCTCTTTTATCTCTTTAGCTTCCACAGTAATCATCCAAGTAAAAGGTTTTGTATATTTAAGAAGCATTCAGAAGATCTCAGGTAACTGGTTGACCTATTATTAACATGTTTACTGAATCCGGGGAAATAGATTGTGATGTTAGATGTTGCCTTTACAGAAAACTTTTCTATGAAAAGGATTTTATTGTATTTTAAGAATGAGACTTAAATTTGATTTTTACCTTGTTGTCAAACTCAATTGTTTTTTTTTAAATGAAATATGTAATTTTAAAGATCTACGGTGTTTTTCTCTGTTTGCATAGGTCCCACATTGAAACTTAGCATATTTATAATTCTGTACACCAGCATTTTTGTAAATATTCTTATAGAAGAATATTAATTTTAGCTATTATGCATTTATGTATATAATTTAGCAGGTCCTATATATGTAAATAGCAGTGATGAAACAGTCTTGGAACCAGCCTTCAGGGAATGAATAGTTTGTGAAGTGGGAAATAAGGTGTGAATATAAATAATTACGGATTTTAGTGCAATGAGTTATTTCAGAAAGGAGAGAGATTACTTGGAATGATTTGGATAGGTGTTAGGTAGAATATGGTTTCTACTGAGAGAAGCAGAGAGAGCATTCTAGTTGGAAGAAATAGCACAAATAAGAGTGCAGAAATGATAAGCATGCAGAGAGAATAGCTAATAATAAGTGGATGGATCATAAGGTTCATATAATAATACCAGATTAAAGTCTGGGGCAGCAGCTTAGAGCATAGTGTCAGATCTGAAAGCATGGAAAATGAGGCTGCGGAGTTTGGACTTCATTCAGCACTGGAGAACCATAGTGTTCTGTATAATATCAAGTGATTCTGAAGGAAGGTTGAATTCAGAATTACACAAGGTGAGTTGTAGATGCATAAAGTATATAGTAGGGCTATTATGGTAGTTACAAGTTGATGTTGTAAGGATCTGAGTTAAGGTAGTGACATGGTATCACATATTTATGATGTAATATGGGTTCTGGAATCAAAGTGCACAATTTCAAACCTGATTCTGACCACCAGCTCTTATGTCCATGGTAGATTACTAAGATAACTTTATTCTCTATAAAAGTGATAATTATAGCACTTACCTCTTTAGGTTGTAAGATTTAGATTATATAAGTCTAAAAGCAGTCTGGCATAGAATTAAATACTTAATAAATTGATAATATAAGCTGCTTGACATATTAGATATTTTAAGGAATAAGGGAGATAATTATGATTTGATATTTAGTGTCAAGTGAAATTGTATCTCAAGAAAGTCTAGTCAAGAGGAGTTGATTTGGGGAGAAAGCTTGTAATTTCAGTTTTGATATAAATGCACAGCATGCTGTGAGTCAAGCTCAGGAGAGACGGCTGTCTGAGATACCCTGTTTGCATTCATATGATGGTAAAATACTTGTTTATACTATGTGGTATCTAATATTATTAAAGTGACAATAACAGTGGTTGCATTGCATGATCAATTTTTTTTACCTTAGCAAAAATAGTTTATTGGAGGTATTTCAAAGAATCTTATAAAGTCTTATAAGTGGAGGACCAAATAAGGGACAGAAAATTGTCAGAAACATACTTGAATTCTGTCTAGTTTGACCTGCTGTCTTATTTTCTATGGACTTGGATTTCTTTCCCCTTTCTCTCTGCAGACCAACTTTTTCTATTAATGACCCAAACTTAACATTCTCATTCTCTCACATTTTCCCAAATCAAGAAATTTGATTATAAATTTCAGTTATGATCCACCTGATGTTGTGTTGCATGTCTGTAGTCCCAAGTACTTGGAAGGCTCAAAGCCAGCCTGAGCAACTTAGCAAGACCTTGTTTATAATAAAAAGGGTTGAGAGTGTAGCTTGGAGGTAGAATGCCCCGGGTTCAATCCACAGCACCACAATAAATAAATAATTTTTTTTTTTTTTTTTTGCGGCATTGGGAATTGAACCCAGGGGCATTCTACCTCCGAGCTATACCCCCAGCCCTATTTTTTATTCTTTATTTTGAAACCGGGTCTCACTAAGTTGCGGAGGGCCTCACTAGGTAGCTGAGGCTGGTCGTGAACCCGGATCCTCCGATCTCAGCTTCCCGAATGCTGGGATTACAAGCGTGCGCCACCACGCCCGGCTTAATAAATAAATAATTTTTTAAAAAAGTAAATTCCCATTAAAAATTCTTGTTTAGAGATAGCTTAAGTTAGACATGCTGTTCCTTGTCTGTGTCCAGTGGAATAGGCATGTAGCCTATTTACCAGTGAGACTGTTTTCAGTGTCTGTAAGAGTAGTTTGGTTATAGAAAAGACAAATTAAGCAAAGTATTTTGAATTTTAACTTTCTCTAAGCTTTTAGGTTTAACTTATAAATACTCCATTTAGAAATGAGTACTTTTTAGTAATCACTTTCAAAGAGATCTTTAATTCATGTATGACAAAATTCATTTAAATTGAACAGATTCAATTTTTTTCAACAGTGCCATTTACAATTCAAATTACTTTAAACAACTTTGACATTATTTGTACACTTAATATACTTGATTTTCTTTTAAATAGCACTTCAAATGCTTGATCCAGCATGTTCCCAATTGCTTAACTCTTATAAATCTAATAAATTTCTCTGAAACATTCAATATTTTTGCATTCTTAATAATATTTTAAAATACTTTTCAACTAAAAAGTACAGGTCTAAACATATTTTAAATTAAACTCTTAAGGCCAGTGACACATGCTTTAATACGCCAGTTGTTTAAATACTTCAAAGAACAAATGCTATATATTTTGATCCAGTGAGTATAAAAACAATTCTGTGCTCAGAATTTTTTTATGTCTATGGGAATTGTTTCCTACCCTCTTTGAAAATGTGTAATAACTGCATACTTAATCATTATAGCACTTGTTTTGTTAAAGAGGAATGAATAGTTTAGACCCCAGCAGGTAGGCTGGTTCCAAGTGCTGGGATAATGAGATATGAAAACTTGTGGACACCAATATTTTGTTAAATGCTTCAGTAATGTTAGATGAGAATAGTAACAACCTTCAATAGCTATTGCATGATCTACTTTTAAAGAGTTTATGTTTCTCTTCTAATTTTATCTTTGATTAAATAAAACACTAGATTATAAATTTTATTAGAGCACAGACTGTAATTTTTTTGTTCACCATTATATTCATAATACCTAGTAGTATAGTATGTAGGATTAGTGAATATATACTGAGTGAATGAATGCTATATCTTCATTTTGTAGAGAGGCAGAGGAATAAATAGAATGTGACTTGCCTACATTAATGGAAGTTGTTAGTAGATCTTTTGACTCAGTTTTTATCAGCAGTATGAGAGGTTTATAAGACATAAATACTGTATATAAATGGTAGCATAATATAGATATGGCTTTGCCATTTTCTAGAGAATCATTTTAGTTATATCAAATTTACATAACAAATATGGTAAGTTACAGTTATGACACAAAAATAAAATCATTGAAAAATAATCATTGAACTTACATATGGATTTCACAAAAGATAAAAATCTTTTCTTTTATACTTTTTTTTTCAATAGGGGCATTACTCTAGTGTGCCTTAATTGTGATTTCCTAACTGATGTTTCTGGCTTAGATAATATGGCTACACACTTAAATCAACAGGAAACTCATGTTTGCCAAGTTGTAATAGAGAAAGGTATGTATATGTAACTGCTGTGTTGGATTTTGATATTTATTCCATTATTTCTGGTCAGTCACTATATGAGCTCCTTACTGAAATCATTATTCTTTCTCATCATAGTTAATAATGCTGTTGTAAATCTAAAAATTTTCTTCTAATTTCAGTTTCTGTCTGTATTCCAACTTCTGAACATCTTTCTGAGTAAGTTTACTTTTCAATGCAATCTACTTTGATGGATTTTTAGCAATGTTACATTTTTAAGTGTATCAGTAGGAATGAAAAATATTAATTTTTTTTTTTTTTTAAAGCTGCTTGTTGAAATAGGTTTCTTCTCTCGAGCTCATGACCTGGTAAAAGACAAGTTGGAATTTCCAAGTTCAAAGTTCTGAGATCTTTTCTTTTTACACAAAGCAGTCAAGCAGCCAAGTTTATATCATTTGCTCTCCTTATTCAGTTCTTTTCAGCTTCGAAGTGGGTCTAGATTCATATTCTACCTTATCTTTGTGTCAGGTTGACATGATTTAACATATTTTCTTCTCCAGTTGGCTCTCTATAAAAATAGCTTTGTTGCTGTAGTCTTTGCTTACTTTGCTTAAAATAATTTGTGTTTTTCTCTATTGCACGTACCTTCAAAATAATACATTTCAAATGATATGACTGTTTGTCTTCTCTTTTGTCTGCTTTCTTTAGTCTTAAGTTTTTAGGCCAGATGATTGTCTTTTCCTCATTTGTTGTCTGTCATGCTATTTTTCTTATTTTTCAGATGCAGAAGCAGCCCAGAGATTTCAAAAAATGTCCAGAGTACACCTGGACAGTGTCCCCTTCGATGGACACAACTGATGCCTGTTCTCTCTTTCCAAGGAATGTGAATAATTTGACTGTGGGACCTGCTTTAGGTTGTGGCCCTCAGAAATCATATCTTGGGGAGGCTCCCTTGTTACATGGCTAGTCTCCCACAAGGCTAATTTGGCCAGAAATGGCTTAAAGGCCCACCAAATTGAGCATACTTCCCACTGGTACCTTTGGTTCTTGATTTTAAATTAAGCTTATGGACCAGTTATGACCAAGAAAAACCCATCAAATCAATGCTTTAACATCCAAATTGAATTTTAGTTATTTTGGCTGCTGCACTTAAATCTTCCTCTAGCATGAAAGCAGTCCAAGACACATGAAGATTCTGGTTGTTAAGAAATCATGGCTGCTTTCATGACCTTGGAACAACAGGTTCTCTATAATTGTGTTCCAAAATCACAGTTATTTTTACTATCATTTAAAATATATCACCCAATTTAACTCTATAATTTTTCCTCAGTATCAGTTCTTAGATTTTTATTTAAAAATTTTAAATTTGATTTTAATAGCTTGATTTCTATGTTCTCTAAATTTAGTGATGTCTGTTTTTCTGCTAAAACTTGTTTAGTGGGTTTTTTTTTTTTTTTTTAAGAACTTCAACAGATTCCTTGAAAAATTTTTCTGTAGATTTCATATAAGTGCCTGTCTGTAACTTTTTTATTTGACTGTTGTTCAAACCATTAGACCATTATTATGTCCTTGGTACTATTTCAGGATTATTATTTATAGTATCTTAGTAATTGTGACTTTTACAGTATAAAGAATTGATAAGAATTCTTGCATAACCTAAAAGTAAGTTTTAAAGTTACATATTTTTATATAATCTCTAATGTTAATATATTTTGGAGTAAAGATGAATATATATATGATAAATAATAATGGACATATTTCTTCCTCATATATATTTTCAGTTTGTCATTTAAAAACTTTCAATTACATGGAATACAGATCTACTAAATAGTTTTGATGTTATTGGTTTTTTTTTTGTTTTTTTTTTTACTTTTTTGTTGTTGTTGTTTTGGTACTGAGGATTGAATCCAGAGGCATTCTACCTCCAAGCTACACCTGCAGCCCTATTTTTATTTTTATTTTGAAACAGGGTCTCACTAGGTTGATTCAGAGTCTTACTACTTGCTGAAGCTGTTTTCCAACCTGTGATCCTCCTGTCTCAGCCTCCCAAGTACTGGGATTACAGGCATATGCCACCATGCCCAGTTCTATAATTTCCTTTTAGTAAAAAATTGTGTTGTTTAAGTGTTTCTGGAATTATTTGTTAATAATTTCATATGAAAGCTATAATTTTTTTTCTATACTTAGGAGGATTGCTTTGTTATATAGAAGCTTTGTTACTTGGCATGCAGACTGATAGCTATATCTACTTGGTGCATCTTGGATTTTTTTCCTCTAGCACAATTAAAAGGTCACCATTTAATTTTTGAATTTTAAAGACTAGTAAAGTGCTTTTTGTGATCTTAATAGCCACAAAGATCAGCAGGCTCTGGAATTATAACAAGAATTTTTTTAACTCTAAAATCAGAGATAAAGCCAGTTAAGATAACTACTTATTATGTAATATGTTCCTTGCAATTAATAATAAAAAAGTTAATTCATTAGTTCAATATTTCTGGGAAAATTTATAGTATAAATAGATGATTTTCCAAAATCTCTAAAATTGATTTGTTTCCTAGTAGTAGACTTGTTGATATACTAGTTTTTATTTTCTTGATTGGGAAGTTTTATCATCTGCCCTCTTTCTACCAAATTTTTTAAAATTTTGCCCAGAAATATCTACTTTCTTCCATTTTTAAAGTTAATTCTCTATACATTTACAGGATAAAGAATTTGCTCTTCCTTGATCATAATTCATAAATACAGTAAACCACATTCAAGATACAGCAGTGCTGAGTATTCCTTTGTATTCGTCCACAGACTTTTATAGTATGCATCAAGTTCATTTTCACAAAGTATAAACTCTATGGTCACCTGTAACTTCAGTTTTTTAAAAAATTGGTTTCAATATGGTAGAACAAGCTTGTTATAGGCAGTTAGTTGTTTTTTTTTTTTTTTTTTTTTTTGGTACTAGTTAGATTTAGCTTAGGTATACTTCTACTGTATCATCAAGTTATTCTCAATAGATTATTTACCTGATGAAAAATACCATTTCATGTGTGTGCTTTTTGGTTACTGCTGAACAAAAGGCAAGATTGATTCAGTTTGAGTCCATTATCATTCTTAGAAAAATGACTCTAAAAATATAGAGTTGGAATCTTGCCTTAAAAATTTTGTCACATTTTGGCAAAATATCTTGCCTCTTTGAGCCTCATTTATTTTTTCATCAAATTTCAAAACAGGATCTAAGTTGCTGAGGGTCTTGCTAAATTCCTGAGGCTGGTCTTGAACCAACAATCCTGTCTCAACCTCCCAAGTGCTGGGATTATAGGTGTATGCCACCACACCTGGCTGGGAGGCTGCCATTTTAAATTTGATGATCAGGGAAGACCTGAGAGGTGACGTTTTAATAGAGACATGAAGGAAGTGAGATAGTGAGTCACTTGGATGTGTATCAAAAGATCATTTCAGGGCGAAAAAGAGCCCTGATGTAGGATCATATCTGATTTAAGGAACTGCAAAGAATCAGTTTGACTGCAGTGGAGTGATCAAAAGGGGGAATAGTAGAGTACATAACTAGATGCTGCCAAGTACCGAGTTATATTAGAAAATGGTGTTCTGGCTGGGTGTGATGGTACACACTTGTAATCCGGGTATTTGAGAGGCTGAGACAGGAGGATTGCAGAATCTAATGTTTTAAAAACCACAATTTGAATTGATTATAAAAGTTCTCAGAGTGACTTCCAAGTTTGTCTAAGCAAAGCACAATGGAAAGAATGTTAACTAGATTTAGAATATCAGAGTTCAGGACTCTACTATCTCACTAACTTTGTGGTCAAATTATTTCAGGTGTTTTTTTTTTTTTTCCCGTGTGTATGTGTGTGTGTGTGTGTGTGTGTTTTACTGGCAACTGAATCCATGAGATTCTACCTCCAAGCTACACTTTCAGCCCTATTCTTTATTTTTTATTTTGAAATAGTGTCTCACTAAGTTGCAGAGGGCCTCACCAGGTTGCTGAGACTGGCAACAAACCTGGGATCCTTCTGTCTTAGTTTCTCAAGTACTGGGAATACAAGCATGTGCCATCATGCTCAGCTTACTCAGGTTCTTCATCTGCGAAAAGGGGTTGAAAATAATCTTTGCTTTGAAGACATAATGTGTTTTGCTGATTAAAGTGTGTGTATTATACTTCATATAAATCCCTCTAATTTAAAAAGTACGAGGAAGAAATGAAAATAGAAAACTGATTTTCAATAAAACTTCCTTCTCTTTCAGAGTAGCTAAGAGAGTTACTGAGTTTCACACTTAGCACCAATAGTAATTCCATGGCTCTTTCATAGGATAGCATAAATAACCCTTCCATATATTCCTTGACACTGAAAGCTGATGCTCTACAAGTCTGAATTCAAGACTTTGTGTCAGGTGTTGGAAATGGAAACAGAGTACAAGACATGGTTCATGCTACCAATGTAATTAAAGAATAAGGGATGCTGGGTGTGGTGGCGCGCGCTTGTAATCCCAGTACTTGGGAGGCTGAGACAGGAGGATTGCAGGTTTGCGGCCAGCCTCAGCTACTTAGTGAGGCCCTCTGCAACTTAGACCCTGTTTCAAAATAAAGAATTAAAAATAGAGCTTGGAGCCGGGCGTGGTGGCGCACGCTTGTAATCCCAGCATTCGGGAGGCTGAGACCGGAGGATCCGGGTTCGCGGCCAGCCTCAGCTATCTAGTGAGGCACTCCGCAACTTAGTGAGACTTGGTTTCAAAATAAAGAATAAAAAATAGGGCTGGGGGTATAGCTCGGAGGTAGAATGCCCCTGAGTTCAATCCCCAGTACCGCAAAAAAAAAAAAAAAAAAAAAAAAAAAAAAAAAAAAAAAAAAAAAAAAAAAAAAAAAAAAAAAAAAAAAAAAAAAAAAAAAAAAA
>PVLC010034984.1:0-16707 GCA_004027655.1 Graphiurus murinus | reverse complement strand
AGAGAGAACCTCATGGAGAGGTTGGCATTAGGGGCGGGTCTTGGACAGTAAGGTTTCAATTAACAGAAAAGCAGGTGAGGTGCCATTCTGGAATAGGGGTGCATGTGTACTGAAAGGCAGGAGGCAGGAGCTCACATTAGTTGTTGAGAGGATGACAGGGAGTTCCACTGGACTAGAGCCCAGGAGGCTGGCACAGAGCCAACAGGGCAGGATCCTGGAGGTCATGGTCCTCAGTATGTTTCTTTAAAATAGGTAACATGCCAGGTGTGGTGGCGCACACTTGTAATCCTAGTACGTGGGAGGCTGAGACAGGAAGATCGCGGGTTTGTGGCCAGCCTCAGCAACTTAGTGAGGTCTGCAACTTAGTGAGACCCTGTTTCAAAATAAAGAATATAAAATAGGGTTGGGGGTATAGCTCGGAGGTAGAATGCCCCTGGGTTCAGGACCGCAAAATAAACAAACAAATAAATAAATAAATAAACCGGGCGTGGTGGCGCACGCTTGTAATCCCAGCATTTGGGAGGCTGAGACTGGAGGATCCGGGTTCTTGGGCAGCCTCAGCTACCTAGTGAGGCACTCCACAACTTAGTGAGACCCTGTTTCAAAAGAAAGAATAAAAAATCGGGCTGGAGGTATAGCTCAGAGGTAGAATGCCCCTGAGTTCAATCCCCAGTACCACAATAAATAAATAAATAAATAAATAAATAGGCACAAGGAAGCCTGATATGGTAGCACATGCCTGTAATCCCAGGACTTGGGAGGCTGAGGCCAGAGAATTGCAGGTTCGAGGCCAGCCTCAACAACTTAGTGAGGGCCTCCACAATTTAGTGAGACCCTGTTTCAAAATAGAAAGTAAAAATGGACTGGGTGGGGGAGAATTTACAGATAGTAAACCCCTGGGTTCAATCCCTAGTACCTAAATAAATAAATTAATTAATAAATTAATAAATTAATTAATACACAATGAGCCAGGCATGCTGGCACACACCTGTAATCCCATTTCTTGGGAGGTTAAGACAGGAGTATTGCAGGTTTGTGGTCAGCGCGCAGTTACATGACAAGACCCTATTTCAAAATAACACATCAGAAAGGCTGGGCATGTCTCTCAGTGGTAAAGAACCGCTAGGTTCAATCCCCAGTACCAAAATAATAAATAGGTAGGTAGGTAGGTAGGTGTATAGATAGATAGGTGGATAGATAGATAGATGGACGGATGGGTGGGTAGATAGGCAGGCACCAGGGAGCCACCAATGAATTTTCACCATGACACAAGACAGCGGCATACTGACACCCAAAAGATGGCACAATGTGGTGATTCTAGTGTTAGGCCCCTGTTCTCCTCCTGCCTCTGCCACTCATTAGCGGTCTGAGCTTGTGCACGATGTTATTTTACCTCCCTGAGCCCCAGTTTCTTTGTTCGTAAAATAGGTATTAAATATCTAACCCGTGGCATTGTTGTGGGATAGAGTATATGAAGAGCATGACACACAGAGGCCGCTCTGTCAACAGCCGTGAGCTTCAGCCTCACTCTGGGGCAGCGGAGAAGGGTGTCTGGCAGGGGAGCCCAGAGCTGGGGACCATCAGGAGCTGGTGAATGAGAAGCCTGCACCAGCAGTAGGAGCCGGGGGAGAGGAGAAAGAAGAGTCTGAGCCCACATCCAGTGCTGCCTGGGTCCCAGCACCCGATTGGATGTGAGGGAGGAAGCAGAGTCAAGGTAGGGTGTGACAAATGCTGTGTACAGCCCAGGAGTCACAGAACAATGATGACATTTAGGGGGACTATGAGGGCCTGGAGCACTTTTGGGGGGCACTTGGCAGCTGTGGAAAGGTCCATTGTAGAGCTTGGGAGAGAGCAGGGTGGAAGGGTCAGTTGGGAAACACTCATGTTAGGAAGCAGGTTGGTACCACTTGGGGAGCATCGTTCAGACGCTGCAAGGCACTGTGGGGTCAAGGGTGGGACCCCTGGGGAACGCCTGCAGTTGGCTCAAAACTGAGAGACCAGAGAAGCCTGTGGAGATGCCCAGGAGACAGGGGAGACGGAGGAGGGGAGGGAATGAGAGGGGACATCGACTGTGGGCAAAGATGCAAAGACTGGAAAAAGACCCTGGAGTTGGCTGATCCAAGTCACCCCCAAGAGCCCCCCCAAGGGCCTCGCTTATCAGGAAGTGGCATTTGGATGATGAGGGACAGAAACTCAGGATGGTTTTGAGCCAGAGGCTGGGCCACCGGAGCAGAGCAGCAGTCTAGAACCCAGAACCAGGGAAGTGTTGGGTACAAGAGGGGGAAGGACATGTAATCCCAGTCCTTGGGAGGTTGAAACAGGAGGATCACAGGTTCAAGGCCAGCCTCAGCAACTTAGTAAAACCCTGTTTTAAAATAAAATAGAGTGCAGGGTGTAGCTCAGAGGTAGAATGCCTCTGATTTCAATCCCTAGTATCACAAAAAAGAAAAAAGTAGGAGGGATGGGAGCCCCAAAGCATTAGCGCAGCAGCTCTGCTTGTTTAAAATCCCCAGCCCTCCCTCGCCAGTAGACATGCATTCATCCACACAGGATAGGGGCCACTGACCTGCGTTTTAAGCAGCCCCCAACACAGGTAGCCCTCAGGGAACCTCCTCTTTAAGCAGCAGTCTGAGAACCCCAAGCTCCGCCCAGAGAAGCCTTTATCGGGAGAGGAAGGGAAGGACACCTTTATCGCAGGGGAAGGAGTAAGTCCAGGTGCAGACTTCAACTTGTTCTCACCTGCTCTGGGCTCCTCTGCTGGCTTCCTGGCCCTCTAAGTCATCTCTCTCAAGTCTAAGGCCAAGTTGGGGTGTCACAGAAATCTCTGGCCTTCTACCAAAGAGACTCTGGGAGGAGATGACTTGGGCATGGAAATCAATGAGTGCATAATCCCAGACCACAGTCACCCCTGTTTAAGCTTAGAAGACAGGGAACATCAGCTGCAGTAATGAGAAACGGAAGCCAAAAGACAGCTCGCTAGATGCATGCATGGATCTGTGCTGGTACCTACATCATTCTGACTCCTCCCTGGAGTTCAACAGTCCTACTTTCCCTCTCTCTCTCTCTCTCTCTCTCTCTCTCTCTCTCTCTCTCTCTCTCTCTCTCAATATACTTAGATTTCCTGGCCTCTGAAGTCTCAGACCACATAGAAAAACTTTCTCCCAAGCCTTAGCTTCTTGCTTCTCTGTCATGGACCCCAAAAGACTCATTCAGCTATTCAAAAGCAATCTCCCACTGGGCGTAGTAGTGCATGTCTGTAATCCCAGTACTTGGGAGGCTGAGACAGGGGGATCACAAGTTCAAGACCAGCCTCAACAACTTAGTGAAACCTTCAACAACTTAGTGAGACCTTGTTTTAAACTAAGAAATAAAATAGGGCTGGGGATGTAGCTCAGAGTTAGAATGTCCCTGTGTTCAATCCCCAGTACCAATAATGATAATAATAATAATAATAATAATAATAATAATAATAATAATAATATCATCATCACACAACTAAGGCACCTCCCTGGTACTTCTGTGGGTGTATTTTCTCCTTCACCTCATGGAGGAAAGAATGGAATAAATTCAGTCAGACTGAGATCCCACCCCAATGCATAGTGCAAAAGAATGAATCACTAATTGGTGGAGTTTCTGGCATTGGTGGCAGGTGGCACTGGTGGACCAAGGTGGGTTTTCTATCCATGTACTTCAGTGGCTCTGAGTGTGTTTTGCAGATTTCACCTACCCCCCAGGCCTTCCCACTAGAACAGTCCCATTGCCTGAGAACCAAGCTTTGAGCATCAACGTAGAATATCGGGGGTCAACTCCCCATCCCCACTCAAGAACTCGTACAAAAAGTCTCAGTGCCACTCTGAGCACCCAAGATTCAGTAAGCACCTTGACTTTGGACTCCCCCAACCCACACTCCAGTGGTCAGCACTGCTGTCCTGGCAAGCTCCTAGGGGTACTTGTAACACCCCTGCATGTGGACAGTTCTGTGGCATATCATCCTTAAAGCCCACCTCTACCTCCAAGATCAGCACCATGGCCGTGCGGACAGCTCCTAGCAGAGCAGGTCTTCCCCAGGGTTCTTCCTTTCAGCACCAGGACCACGTGGACAGCTCCCCGCTCCCAGCCTGTGCTGGAGCCTGCAGGGGGTAGAGGAGGCCTGATGTTATCAGGTTCCCTGACCTCAGCCACCCAATCCCTCCCCTGAAACCATCTCCTTTCATCCATCAACATTTTAGCCCCAGAGACAAGCTCCCTGGCCACCCTCCATCCACGGTCAGAGGTGAAGCCTGAGGACCCGCCAACCAGCCAGTAGCCTGATAGAATACCGCCACTGAGGAACCCTGTGCTTTACTTACTCTAGAAACCAGAAAGAAGGGCAGGGTCCTGGAAAGAGGGGTATAAGCCTGGGGACTCTTCACTGTCTGTCTTCTCTGTGAAAAGGGGGTGCTGACAGTTCCTATGTCATAGGATTACAGTGAAGGATTAAATCAGATAACAAGTGTGTGGAGTCGGTACGTAGTAGGTACGATGTTAGTGTACCCACTTGCCGTTTCCCGCCCTTCCTTCAAGTCTCTGCCTCTGGTCCATGGGGTCAGAGCAGGAGCTAGGAGAGAATGCGGGGCTGATGGCTGAAGGGGACAGTGCCGCTGTGGCCACCTGAGCCGGCTAGGGTGTAGAGGCTGGGGCAGCTGAGGTGTTCAGTGTTGGTGTAGGGGGAGAGACGAGGCTGAGAGGTCTCTGCGGCGCTTGGCTCCGCTGCTCTGTCCCCAGCAGGCCACCATCCTAAGCCTTCTAGAACCCCGCATGCCCCTCTCTTGCAGCCCAAAGTAACACCCCCCTCCAAGTCTTTGCTTTCTCAGATAGGTTTTCTTGCCTCCTTCTGTTAGTGACATTACTGTTTTAACTTCAACAAAAAACTCACAGTGATGATTTTTTTTTAGAGGGAAGGTTAAACCTGGAGTGCATAAAGGGTACAGATCTTGAAAGGCAGACACGGCTGTGCAGAGGCGGGAAGGGGGGGTGGGTGTCAAAGGCAGAAGGTGAATTATAATCAGCTCCTGGCTCCCTGATTCTAGAACGTTCTCCTTCCTTTAGCCTGCAGCCAAGCAGGACTTGGCTTGCACCTGGGACATCCCTTCCTGCTCGAGACAAGGTGGCATAAGGAAGGGCAGGGAACTGTGTCCCCTGAGGAGCAAGGGTCATGGGGTGGGAGAATCCTTGAAGAGAGTGCTAAAATGGCCCTTCGAGACTGAGTGTCTGTCCATCCCACAGCCTCATTTCTAGAAGAAGAAACCGAGGCAAGAGAAGGGCACAATGGGACAATGGGACACAGGAGGTAGACAAGGCTTTGGACTAAAGCATACATATGTAAACTATGTTGAGTCCTGCCCATGTGACCTTGCCATCTGTGACCTCTGTGACACCCAGCCTCCTTGTCCGTAAAATAGACATAGCTCCTGAAATCATTAGCTATACAATTGCTGTTAGCAATAGTGGCCAAGACAAGATCAGGACCCAAAGGATCTGGTTCCCAGGAAAGGGTCATTTGGGGTATATCTTCCCCAAATGTGAACCAAACCTTGGCCCAGTCTGCAGATCCTCACTGTGGAATCACATGGGGGCTCTTTGTAGCAGAGTGAGTGGACTCTGTATAGCAGGAACAAGGATCTAAGTATCTCTACTGCTGTCTCTAGAATCCCAGAATTATTAGTTAGATGGGTGGATAGGTGGATGATTGGACAGGTGGGTGGGTGAAGAGTTGGACAGGTAGTTGGACAGAAAATAGATGGATGGATGGATGGATGGATGGATGGATGGATGGATGGAGAGATGGACGGAAGGATGAATGGAGAGATGGACAGGAGGATGCACAACAGATGGATGGGTGAGTGGATGGACGGTGAGTGGGTGCATGTGCAGGTTGATGGATGAGTGGGTGGATAAGTATATGAATGGATGAATGGAGAGATAGAAGGATGGATGGATGGATGGATGGATGGGTATATAAGTGGGTAAGTGGGTAAGGCACCTGGAAGACCAGAAATGGAAGGTTTTCCCTACCATCGAACACACTGGCAGTCCCTGTGGAGAACAAGGGCACTGGAAAGAGCTGAGCCTGAGGCTGACAAGCTGTACAAGAAGCCCTGGGTCCCTATATGTCCACCCTCTAGCCCTGTTTGTGCCACCTGTGCCTTCAAGGCTGGTGCAAGACTGTTTCTGTGAGATTTCTGGGTGTTTGTTTGTTTGTAGATTTTCCTTTTCTGGTTAACAGAAGAGGAGCTGTCTAAAAATAACCCTAAATTTGCTTCTGAGGTATATATTTTCAATTCCTTTCCTTTCTCCTTGTTCTCACTCCTCAACTGTGAAAATGCAGAGCTAAAATTGTCACTGTCAGCTTTGATGCACACATGCACACACCTTGTGGGGATTTGCACACTGAGGTGGGGTGGCACAGAGATCTCTGGCTCATACACACACACACACACACACACACACACACACACACACACACACTCATGCTAACATGCTCCAGTAGACCTGCATGGAACACCCTCTCCTTTTGGACACCAATGACACATATTTGGAAATACAATAGGGGAGAGAGAGAGAGAGGGAGGGGGAGAGGAAGGAAGAGGAGGAAGGAAGGAAGGAAAGAAAGAAAGGAGGGAGGGAGGAAGGAAAGAAGGAAGGAGGAGGAGGAAGGAAGGAAGGAAGGGAGGGAGGGAGGGAGGGAGGGAAGGAGGGAAGAAAAAGGAAAGGAGGAAGGAGAGAGAGAGGAGAAAAAACAGTGATTTATAGAGCCAACCAAATAGCAGCATTTTGCACACCTTCTAACTCAGCTGTGCCCCCAGGCCCTGCCCTGCTCATGCTAACACCCCCCACCCAGTACTCCTGCTAATTCAGCACACACACCCAGAGCATACAGCCACACACCGGCACCTACACTCACCCTGGAACCATCAGACTCTCTCTCCTTCTCACACACATGTGCAGAGGAAAGTCCATTCCCTCGAAAGAGGCATGTAAAAGAATGACTAAGACTTCGGTGAGGTCAGGGGAGGAGCTGCTGTCCTCTGTCCCCAGCTACTAAGTTGATCTTACCTGTTCCCCTCAGCTCAGCCATAGAGGAGGCTGGCTCCCCATCCCTAGGGCAGGCCAGAATTTGCAGCCAGGAGAGAAAAGAAAGTGTCCTATATCGTGAGAGCTAGAGTTAATCTGTCCAGACTAGAGTCGAGGGAAAACTAGCCTTGTATGCAGTCTCCCTTGTAAGGTGAAGCTGCAAGCCTCCTAGCCCTCTGAGAGCTGACAGGGAACTTCAAGGGCATGACAAAGTCAGATATGAATTGTTTTAAAGACAACACTGTGAGCCAGGCATGATGATCCATGCCAGTAATCCTAGTACTTGGGAGGCTGAGACAGGAGGATCGCAGGTTTGAGGCCAGCCTCAGCAACTTAGCAAGGCCCTCAGCAACTTAGTGAAACCCTGTTTCCAAGTAAAAATAAAGTAGGGCTGGGAGTGTAACTCAGAGACAGAATGCTCCTGGGTTCAATCCCCAGGGCCACAAAAAAAAATAAATTAAAAAAAAAAAAAAAAGAATAAAGACAGCACTGCAGGGAACAGTCTGGTTTAGCCTCAATTAGAAGCAGAGAGTGCATTAAATTATCATAATAAGAACAGTCACCACGTAATAAGTGCTTTATTTATTGTGACCAGGAACTGCTCAGCTCTTTCTCAATTCATCCTTACAGAGCTCTGTGAGGTTGACTGTGGGATGTTCCCCATTTTGTGAATGAGGAAACCAAGGCAGAGAGGAATGCAGAGCGCCGCCCACACTGTAGAGCCAGGACCTGGCAGAGCCCTGGGTCACGGGGGACCCCCAGACTGGACTCAGGGCCCCCTCGCCAGTCACTGCTGCCAGCGATGATTCAAAGGAAAATGTGACTTTAAAAATACATATTCAGGTGGCATTTAAATTCAGCACATCTTAAAACAGAAGGATTTGGCATCCAAAAGTTATTTTTAGCAGATAATTCATTTGCAACTGTCCCAGCTACCATCCTCAGTTAGGATCTGAAAAGCTGTTGGTTTGGGTGTTTTTTTTTTTTTAATCCTTCCTTTGAAAGATAGATTCCTTCTTTGTTAAATTAACTCAAAAAAAAAAAAAATCACTTCTTCCTCTGGCAGCGTCCCTCCTGGCAAAGACTTTTTATTAAGGTGCCCCTAACCTATTCTTGAGTCATTGAAATGTGACAATACAGAGTCATTTAAATGCTAATAAGATGAAACCGAAATGCATAAATCCAATATTGTCAGAATGTTCTCCTGGATTCTGAAGGGCTTGGAACTTCAGAGCCTGAGGGGACCCCAGAGAGCAGTAGTCCAACCTCTTCACTTACCACATGGGGAATCGGAGGTCCAGAGAGGAAAGGGGCTTGTTCAAGGTCACACAGCTGCGTCTGGGAAACAGGAGGGAAGCCTCACTAGGCTGTGGCCTCCAATGCTGTGCAACCCCTTAGTTCATTGCTCAACCTCTCTGGGCCCAGGACTGGATGTGTGTCCTGCACAGGCCCTTGTGCCTGTTGCTAATAACTGGGGGCCCAGGAGGCACTTAGGGAAGTCAGCCTCTTAGTCTCTGTTCCATGTCAGGAGCTGGGTCTCACTGGGTCCTCACCAACAGCCTATAGGACAGATGGGGTCATGTCCACTTTACAGGTGAGGTTCAGCAAGGTTAGGAGTCTTCTCCAAGGTCACACAGCACATTTAACCCCTCAGCCATGGAGGGGCAGGACGCCCACACAGCAGCAAGAACCTTGGGATCCGTGCAGCCCTGAGGGGACAGTTGCCTGTCCCAGCTCCTGCCCTTGCCTCATGCACAGAAGGGACACTGGGGAAGGGAGGGCAGGCGATGCACCTCAAAGAGAAAAAAGAAAATGACCAATTCTGATATCGTTCCTGACTCCTCCAAACCCAGAAGGTTGGCAAGCTAGGAATCACTTGCCCATTTTACAGATGAAGAAACCAAGGTCTGAAGAACCATCTGACGTTAGGCTTCTCACAGATGGCAAACCTAAGGGCTGCCCCAGATGTTCATCCCATCACTAAACATTTATTGAACGCCTTCTGGATGCCAGACACTGCACGAGGTACACAGTAGACATGGCTGCTGGGCAAAGACAGAGGTAAGCAGGCCAGAGCAGTAAAGCATGGAGTGTGCTGAGAGCCAGGGGCATCAGGGAGCCCTATGCAGGCCGGGTGGTCAGGGAAGCTTCCAGAGAAGGGACACGGGCTCAGGAGGACAGAAGCTGTCAGGGAGGCCAAGGTCCAGGTGGTGGAGTGTTCTGTATAGGTGTGTGGGAGGCAGGTTCATGGGATTCGGGGAGCTGATTGATTTCTCCCCAAACTCCCGGGCCTTCAGCTCTGTCCGTTGTTAGAAGATCATTTGTATGATAACAGGAAGTGCCCCTGCGCCCACACACCTCACAGTTTTGAATCGAGCAAAACCTCCCAGGCAGAGCAAGGAACCAAAGTGAGTTTTGCAATCTAGAAGGAAAAGCCAAGACACACAGAACAAAGGTGACTTTGTGTGTGCACCCGTGGGATGCGGGGGCCGAGGATGAGCGGCATCGGAAGAGCTAGAGGAGAAGGAGGAGATCAGTTGCCTCAAGGCAGAGCTCCGAGTTTTCACTGGTTTTGTTATACCGGAATTCTATCCCTCCATCCTTGCTCAGACCGGTTCCATCCTGCACTGTTTACTATGTCCCTGCCAACATTTACTAATAGGCAGTTGTACATTTCTGCTTCTTCCTGGTCCATCTTTTAAGCTTAAGTCCTCCTTAACCTGCAGGGGAAACTTTTTTTTTTTACTTGGTGTAAAGAGGAAAGGCCTTCCATATTACCTGGGCCAGGTCAGGTCTTCCTGTTCTGAGCATCCACAGCACCTGGGATGCACAACATCATGGCAAAACCATCAAGTCATGGAAACCACTAACTTAATTATCTCTCTTCCTCACTGTCAACATAGGCCCTAGAGGGCAGGGCCTATATCTTGAATCATTATCAATACCTGGTACCAAGTGGGTTTCCAAAACACGACCATTGAAGCTGGGCATGGTGGTGTATGCTTGTAATTCCAGTACTTGGGAGGCTGAGACAGGAGGATCACAGATTCACGGCTAGCCTCAGCTGCTTAGTGAGGCCCTCCGCAACTTAGTGAGAACCTGTTTCAAAATAAAGAATAAAAAATAGGGAATGGGGGTGGAGCTCGGAGGTAGAATACCCCTGAGTTCAATCCCCAGTACTGAAAAAAAAAAAGATAATGGATGTGTGGGTAGGTAGATGGAAGAATGGTTGGATGCATGGATGGATGGACAGATGGACAAATGAACAAGTGGGTGGGTAGGTGGGTGGATAGATTCATGGGTAGATGGACAAATGGGTGGGTGGATGGGTGGGTGGATGGATGGATAGATGGACAAATGAGCAAATGGTGGGTATGTGGGTGGGTGGATGGATGGATGGATGGATGGATGGATGGACAAATGGAGAGATAGGTGAGTGGGTAGGAGGGTGAATGGCTAACTGAATGGATTATGGATGGATGGATGGATGGATGGATGGATGGATGAGTGGGTGGACGGGTGGGTGGATGGGTGGGTGGGTGGGTAGGCGGATGGATGGATAGATGGACAAGCAGATAGATGGGTGGGTGGGTGGATGGGCAAATGAATAGATGGGCAAATGGACGGATGGGTGAGTGGGTGGGCAGGTGGGTGGATGGACGCATGCATGCATGCATGAGTGAGTGGGTGGCGAGATGGTTGAAGATCACAGTTCATCTTCACATAATAGTCATTAATATTGGCAGTCGCTCATTAACTCATGCCTACTATTGCGATCACAGTCATAATTGCTGCTAACAATTCTCAGAGCTCGTGCTGTCGGCGATGTAATTATCAGTGCCTGGAAGCCACTTGGCAGGTAGCAGGGGGACAGATAGAAAACAGCACCTCAGGTTTAAAAAGCCCCGTGTGGTTTGCGAAGCACTTTGGTTCACAGATGGCACTTCGTTTGAGCCTTGTAAGAACCCCTCGAGGGAGACTCACCAGGAGAAGCCCCAGAGCATGCTGCCTAGGGGAGCGTCTCTGGACCCAGCCTGCCTCTGTTCAAATCCCGAGCCATGCGACCTTGGGCAATTCCCTCCACCTCCGTGGCTTCAGTTTCCGCATGTGTTCCATGGAGATAACAAGACTACTTGTCCATAAAGTGATTTATGGACTGATAGTCATGGTCACAGTAATTAATGAGTGTTTCCTATGTGCTGGGCTTGGCTCTAAGTATTTTATATGAAATAACCCATTTAAGCCTCCTAACACCTGTGAGGCAGATACTAGTATTCCACACACACACCCTTTTTAAGATAATGGAACTGATATTAATTTGTTTCTCATTCTACTGGGAGGTGAAGCTCCAAGATAAATGTCCCTGTAAAATCCTTAGCATGCCTGGTACCTAGTAGGTACTCAATAGATGCTTAGCCAATAATTTAGTAGCATTCTCTGTTAGTGCCCCCCCCCCAGTTATAGATGCTGAAAGTAAGACACAGAGAAGGTAGGTTATCAGCTCAGGATCACAAAGTGACCTTCCTCCTACACCAGTAAGGTTAGGGCCAGTCTGAGATCATAAATGGCCACCTGGCCTACACTTCCTCTGTGTGTGGGTGCTATGGGGGATCGAACTCGGGGGCGTTCTATCTCTGAGCTACACCCCCAGCCCTATATTATTTTTTCTGAAGTCCGTGTCTCCTCTTTTTTTTTTTTTGCGGTACTGGAGATTGAACTCAGGGGCATTCTACCTCCGAGCTACACCCCCAGCCCTATTTTTTATTCTTTATTTTGAAACCAGGTCTCACTAAGTTGCGGAGTGCCTCACTGACTAGCTGAGGCTGGCCGCGAACCCGGATCCTCCGGTCTCAGCCTCCCGAATGCTGGGATTACAAGCGTGCGCCACCACGCCCGGCTCCCGTGTCTCTTCTTGAAGCAGCATATCTATGTTATGCTCTACTCCATACGACACCTGTTGATCCCAGCAGTCCGCATGGGGGGCGCTGCTTCTTCCAGGATCACTGAGGAAGGGCGCCCCTCTCTAAGGCATGGTGGGCTTCTCCTAAGGCTCCAGCGTGCCCTGACCCCAGGTGGAGACACATTGGATTTGAACATGGTTCGTTATTCTATTAAATTGAGGCCGAAGGATTGTAAGTTCAAGGTCAGAGTTAGCAATCAAGGGAGATCCTATCTCAAGTTTTTGAAAAAGGATTGGGAATTTAGCTCAGTTGCACAGTATCCCTGAGTTTCATTACCACTATGAGAGAGAGAGAGAGAGAGAGAGAGAGAGAGAGAGAGAGAGAGAGAGAGAGAGAGAAAAGAAGAAGAAGGAGGAGGAGGAGGACGACGACGACGAGGAGGAGGAGGAGGGAGAGAAGGAGAGAGAAAAAAGGAAGGAAGGAAGGAAGGAAGGAAGGAAGGAAGGAAGGAAGGAAGGGGAGAGAAGAAAGAAAGAAGGAAAAAAAGAGAAAAAAGAAATTAATTGGGAAAGAGGAGACAGAGGAGGGTGACTATTATGGTCCCCATTTTACAGATGAAGGAACCTAGACTCCAGGAGTGAAGGGACTTGCCCAGGGTCCTGCCCCAAGGATATAGGAAAGCTTGGATTGGAACTCCAATTGCTCTGATCCCAGATCCTGTGTTTTTAACTGCTTCCTGGCACAGTCCACCTGGCAGCTGGCACTGCAGAGAGAAAGGAGGGAGTGTATCCAGGAGAAGGGAAAGGAGCACTAGGCCAGGAGCCCTGAGACCACCCACTCTGGGCTCCTCCAATTTCTTGCTCTTTGTGGCTCTAAATGAGTTCCTTTCCCTCTCTGTCCTTCGGGTTCCCCACTGAGAAAATGCATTGAACCCTGACTGCCCCCAGCTCTAGGAGGAAAGGGTTGTGAAGGCCAGAGAGCAGGCGGGTGGGGACCAGGGTTGGGGTGGGGACTCAGTGCCTCCTTCCTTCTCCCGTCCCCTCCTTCCCCCTCACGGTTCTGAGCCCAGGATGGCCAGCTGTCCACGGCTACAGGGCGGGGCCGGTCCCTGTGCCAGGCTCAGCCGAGCTCAGCAGGGGCCCTTTGTCACCCAACGCTTGCTGGGGCCTCGGCCGCTGGTGTTGGGTGTCCAGGCGGATTGGATTCTCTCCTGGCAGCCCCACAGATGCCGCACTCCTGCAAGGGTGGCCTGGCGGGCAGGGAGAAGCCAGCACTCCCTCCTCCTCCTCTGCCCCCAGGAGAGACCGGAGGGCCGGCCGCTGTCCATGGTGCTGGTCTGTGGGGCGCCAGGTGAGCGAGGGATGAGTGGACCCGAGCTCATGCTGGGGAGTGAGCTCTGGGCTCAGAGCCGCCCTCATGAATATGTATGACTGGCTGCTGCTGCGGCTAGGCTGATTGACAGGGCTGGGGGCTGCAGATGGAGGCGGGGATGTCTTTCCCATCCCCATGCCGGTGAGGCCCAAATGGGGAGGGATCGAGAGGAGGGGGTGTGCCTGTTATGGGTGGAGGGGGCTTGAATGGGGGGACCATCTCTGTGTCCATCCCAAGGCCTGTATTGGGAGCAAAGGCGCACCCAGAGTCTGTGTGCACGGGCTGTGTGTAAACATGTTGAAGAGAAAGAAGGGAACGGGGTCGGGGGTGCACCTCGGGGCCTGGGCACCAAGGTGATTTGAGGGAAGAGTGGGGATGTTGAATTGCAGGCCTAGACGTGTGACTCCACGTGACAGTGTGCACAGGTGGGGTGTCCATGGAAGCGGGGTGCAGCGGGGCCCATGCATCAGTGTGTGTGGCAGTGGAGTTGAACCGCACGGCACCTGAGCCATGTGTGGGCGTGCACACCGGGGTGTGTTAGGAAATCAGGTGCACATGGCATGGTGCACAACTAAGGTTTTATTGTGTGTCGTGAGGCTGTCGCCGGCTGATATATTGTGGGGACCCTACCAGGCACCAGTAGCCTGAACTTAACACTCCATGCTGGTGAGATCGGGGGTGTTGAATGAAACGTCTGTCACTTGGGGTCATGTGTGTACACCTTCAGCCTGGGCCTTACTAAGCAGCCGTCCTCTGACCCTTGACACCCCCTCTGTGCTTGTCCCCGCAGGAGCCACGCCCCTGACCATGTAGATGCCAGCTCCGGGGAGCAACATGGGCCCCACTGAATGGAGACTCCTGGGTCTACAACCCTGAGCCCCTCCGGCCCCTGGACCCTGCCCCACACCCGGGGACACCCCTCGGAGCTTGCCACCGCTGTCGCCAGCCTGCCTCGGCCACCCCCTCGCCCTGGGAGCCGGAGTCGGCCGCCCGGCACTGCAGCTGTCCAGTGAGGGTGTGCTGAGGACCGCCACACACAGCCATTGCCCAGGAGCCTCTCGTCCAGTGCTGACCCTCGGGCCCACCCTGAGCGGGGACTTCGGCAGACATGGGTGATATGACCAACAGCGACTTTTACTCCAAAAACCAAAGAAACGAGTCGAGCCATGGGGGCGAGTTCGGATGCACGATGGAGGAGCTCCGCTCCCTCATGGAGCTGCGGGGCACCGAGGCTGTGGTCAAGATCAAGGAGACCTACGGGGACACCGAAGCCATCTGCCGGCGCCTCAAGACCTCACCTGTGGAAGGTAAGTGTCGGAGGATTGAATCCAGGTGGCCGCCACCATCTGAGTTGATGAGGTTGTGGTCAGAATGTGTAGCAGGAGAGATGTCTTAGAAACAGGCCCGAAAAGCCGGACGCGGTGGCACACGCCTGTGATCCCAGTACTTGGGAGGCTGAGATGGAAGGAACCCAGATTCAAGGCCAGACTCAGCAACTCAGCAAGGTTCTCAGCAACATAGTGAAACCCTATTTCAAAATAAAAAGAGCTGGGAGTGTGGCTCAAAGGTAGAACATCCCTGGGTTTAACCCCCAGTACCTAAGGAGAAAAAAAAAAAGAGCGAGAAGGAAGGAATTAAGGGAGGGAGGGAGTCAAAATGCCAGAACTGCCATTCTAGCTGAGTCGGCAGCTTTGCCAAGGCCCGGGAAGGGAGCCTCACCCCTGATAGGGTCTGAACCAGCCATGGGAAGGTTTGAACTGTAGGAAGCGCCCTGGGTTAAGTGTGTGTTCTAGAAAGAATGGGCCAGGTCAGCCCCCAGGGGCAGCTGGTCACTGCCGCACGGAGGTGGGAACTCAGATCCAGGGGCTTGCGGTCTTCCCGGTGGAGACAGGAGGATGCACCAGAAGTAGAACCCGCTGCACCCTGCCTGCCGGCATGCGGGCCCAGCAAGGACTCCTGCTCTCCCCGAGCTGAGTCCCACTGCCCAGCCCCACCCTCCCTGCCCACGCTGCGGGGGTCCCCTTGACTTGCGTTTGAGCGTAGCACCACAGCGTCGCGGACATGCACCCACCCAATTGCTGCCCAGGCAAGCCCTGCTGCCAGGCCAGAGTCACCTCTGCGTCTCCCATATCCAGACCCTGGTTGGGGGTAGCAGGGGATCTTGGTGCTGCCAGGCAGACAGGGCAGCAGGAAGACGGGCCACGACAGGCAAGGCGAGGAATGTCCTTGTTTCTCCTGTCCTGAGAGCAGTGCTTGCTTACAGTGGCCAAAAGGAGCAGGCCTGGGGTTGCCAGAGAGAAGCTTTCAGCTCCTAGGGCCCCCTCTTTTTTTTTGAGGGGGTCAAATGTAGACAGGAGATCGGCCCAGCCTGACACTAGAACTCAGAGTTTGAGTCTACCTCTGCGCACTTACTTACCTGCTGCAACTTCCTTTCCCTTGGCCACGAGGGGGAGCGGTCCCTACATACACATAAAAGGCCTGGGCGCGAGGCAGAGCCTGTGCCTTTGCCCACAGGCTGTACTCAGCCCCAGTTTCTTCCTCCTGAAATGTGAGGTCACTGCCTGTTGCGTCGTATTTAGCGCAGCCCTGAGCATCCTGTAGATGCTCAATGAATGGCAAGCATGATTATACTAAGGAGTGGATGGTGGTCCCTCTCCCAGGTGTAGACCACAGCCTAGGAGGCAGACAACACTGAACTGGAGGTCCCCGTGCCCTACCCTAGGCACTGTGGGACACTAACCCCGACCCATTTCTGCACAGACTGAACCGTGGACTTTACTGCCAGGCTAAGCGGTCACCCTGGCCTACCCCTTGCTGTGTCCAGCATCCCTTGGGTGTCTGGTCAGCTCTCCCAGATCAGGAGGAACAGCTAAGCCCACTGCTCAGAGTGACTGTTCTCAATGGCACTTTGCCCAGAGGCTGAGCTCAGGCAGGAGTTTGGAAGCATCTCTTTCTTCCTCAGTATTGTCTGGTTATGATTCAGTGTGTGCTCGCAGGGGGCAGTAAAGGCAGCAGCAATTCTAGCTCAAGGCTTAAAAATGGCCACGTGGGGCCTGAGGTGGACACGGGTTCTGCTGGAGGCTCCTGGTCTCAGTCTTGTGTGTCCACCAATCTCCGACAGAATGGACTTGCTCACCCAACTGTCAGGTTGCCTCCCATGCCAGCCTGCTGGGTCTTTGCCTTTTGACTGGGGACCAGGATATTCCTCTGCGTCTGGAGTTCTTAAGCATCTCTGGGCCCCTGTTCTTGGGGAAAAGCTAATGGACGCTGGGACCCCTCTCCCCAGAAAAACAACTGCCTGCAAAACAAGTGGCTCACAGTG
>PVLC010034983.1:0-16591 GCA_004027655.1 Graphiurus murinus | reverse complement strand
TATATATATATATATATATATATATATATATATTTCATTCTCTAGTGCTGAATTCAGTCCAGGGTCAAGTTTCATGTATTTATCATGTCTCTCCAATTGCCTTTATATTTTTAGGAAAAAAAATTGGAGTTTGTCTTTGTTGGAAATTTGGAGTCAGAGACTGTATTGTTTCTATGTTTGTGTGTGCATATTGTGTGTGTGTGTGTGTGTGTGTGTTGCTTCATTTATGATAATATCCTCAGCTTTTATGTTAAAAGTCAACTTCTTAAAAGTACATTTCAACTCCAAAGTAATACTGGGGGAAAAATAGCAAGCATAAATCAGAACATCAAAGTAAGTCCCACCATGCTCGCAGTGTACAAATAGCTGTTGATGAGTGTGCCACGCTTATTGAACTGAATAAGTATAAAAGCTTTTCGTGTGCATTCCTTATTTTCAGGCCCAATACAGTACGTTAACCTCAGAATATCAAATTGAATCAGGGGTTCTGAGAAGAGCCGCCTGCAAAGCAGTTAGAATGACACTCTCCATTACCCTATCTCGATTCAGATTTCAGACAACCATAACCAGGGCTTTCCCAACCTCTCACCTAAAGTTAGATACGCATAGCTGCCCAGATCAGTGGCCGCCTCTCCTCAGGGGTCCCTGGACCTCTTTAAAAAAAAAAAAAAAAAAAAGCAAAGTCCACCCTGGCCTGGAAAGCTGAGCTTGAAATTATGAAGAACCTTTCCTCCATGATATTTTTCCAGGCGAGGCCCAAATAAACAGCCCCTGCAAGGCCCTCGCCACACAGCCACACAGTATGCCAACACATATTATGCCTCCTAGTGCTGAGTGGATGTGTCAGCTGCCCATTAGACCGCACTAAAATAGAATTGCTGGGAGCCTGAAGCATGAAGCATGATATTAGATAAAGTGATGAAATTTCACTCGATTAAAGAGCCAGGTCAAGGACAGTTACCTCGGGAAATTCCTTTTTTCCTCAAATATTCTCGCAACTTTGATGAATTTATCGTTTTCTTGCTTATTTTTCATTATCGTCTGGGGCTTTATGAACAATAAAATGTGCCCTCAGCAGGCACTGACATATTGGAGTGATCAGAATCATAGGTTATGTTGATTCAAAGAAAGAAAAAGGAAAAAAAAAAAATAGAAAAGAGAGACTGACATTGCTGCAGGTCAAAAGCCCTTGGAAATGTTGGATTGATTTGTTTAGACAGTTGTTTGATTTCTTTCTCTCTCTTTTCTCTTTTTCTAGCTCCCCTTCCTCCTCCCCCCAAGTAGAGGAATAGGAAACACAGAAAGATAATCTTTTTTTTTTTATTTTTTATTTTAGGCCAGTTGAAGGATAGGAGCAGAAGCATATGGCTTGGCAGAAATTTTTATTTTTATTTATTTGATTTATAAAGACAGGAGAGAAATGCTTCTTGCAAAGGGCTTCTTTTATCAAAAGGACTTGCAGGCTGGAAGTAAATGACCACATACCTGTGTGGCAGCTTAAACCCGGGGCTGGGAAATCCACAGCAACCAGAGAAAAACCATCTGGATGCTCTTTGTATTTGGGGGGAGGGGGGCAAAAAAACCCAGCATTTTTTGATTTATTATTTACTCCTTTGATATCCTTTGTAATAACATTGTAGAAACAAAAGAAATGTGAATATTCAGAGCACTGGCATTTCTAAGTTCTCATTAGGCTTAGAGTTTAATGATTGTACAATCTCTCTACCCTTCATTCTGCGGTGAGGGCAAGTTCTTAAGTCAGTCAAACATCACAGGGCAACCAAGCAGCACCGAGGCCAGCTAATCGGATCATGTAGAATTCTAATTTGGTTGGTTCGGTCCTTCCATGGGTCAGAAAACTCACAGTCGCTTTAGGTAAATGTGCTGGCCCGGAGGATTGAGAACAGTTTGGAGGTTTGAGATTTCAGTGCCACAGGGGAGTTTTGACAATCTCTGAAACTCAGTGAATGACTGAGTAGCCTTAGTGCTATGAATTTCTTGTGTGATATTTTAGCGTCAATGTCACAGATCCATTCAATGTGTGTAGACGGCTTGAATTTTTAGACTCCTCTTTCTCTTTTCTTAATATACAGATATTAGCATATCATATACCTCTTCTAATTTACAAGGCTATTCGAAGATTAAATAAGGTAATCTACTTATGGATATATTAAGTTCTTCAAAGGAAAAGTATTATCTATATTCCAAATAGTGCCAACGGTATATTTTTATAACAGTCTTATGTCTTAATATTGGTAGACAAAGAATTTGTGTGAATCAACAAGCTGTATTGATGTAGAATGTGAACCATTTCGATTTTATTTTTCTTAAAATTTCTTGGGTATTACATTAATGCTCATATACATCAAACTTTCTTTCTTATAATTGTACCCATTATGAAGGTTGATGTGGAAGGAAGAAATAAACCACAGTCTGGTAAGACAGGCAGGGAAGATAAGAGGGTTTGTTAAGTATGATATTAGTGTCTCAGTTTCCTCATAATTGATAGTACAAAAATGCGAGAGCAAAAATTTTTTTTTTCCATTTAATTACAGAGGGAAAATCACCATTACTTTCAGATGTGATCAACTGTAATCAAATCGTTTCTTTTCTCTTGCTCTCTCCTCCTGGACCCAAGGGAGTTTTGTTTTTTGTTTTTCAAAATATTGAAGCAGTTTGAAAGATCAGAAGGCAGTTGTGCTAAATTTTCTATTATTAGTGTGGAAGTGATAACAGCTTTCTTACCCCTTGGGAGAAGAGGTGGCAGGTGGAGGCTGAGGAATGCTCAGTGCTGCATTGACACATTGTCACCAAAACAAAAGACACAGTAAGTTATCTGCTTGTAATAAAATGATGAGTTTGTTGCTTCCTCTAAGTGTGAGGGAGGTGGGGGTTGAAGATACACATATCAGTAGGTAAAAAGATGAGTCCCTGGACTGGGTGGAGTTGTGAGCCCTCCCTTTGGTGTTGGAGGTGAGCTAGATTCCTGTCTCTGGGAGGCTCAGTACAGCTAGGCTGTTGTCCTGTGTTCTCAAGGCTCAATGGCCGGCAGCACCACCTCCCGAGTGTGTTGTTTACTAGCCCCTTGCTTTGGGATCTCAGTTTCTTTGCTTGCATCATTTGCTTTTGTCCTAACTTGATCCTTCACTAAGCTGCAGGATGAGGAAAACACATACCAAGTGTGGGTTGGCAAAATGAGGGTGTGTCAGCTTCTTAGGATACAGAAAGAGGCGTCTGGACACATTTTTCTTCTTTTCATCAAACAACTGGATGGCACCAGGCAAAAACTGTATCCTGCTCCTAGTCATCTTGCTTATGATGAAAATTATATGTTTTAACCCTAGCAACAATAAAAAAAAAAAATTACCGTGAGACCTCTCATTGGCACTTCTAATGAACCCAATAAATGGGAGGATATGTTCCCCAACAATTGTTCTCCTCTGCTCCTGACACACCCAGTAAGTATTCCATTAGAAGAAGGGTTGGCTTCCCATGTGGCTTGCGAAATCTCTTGGGCTACATTAAGGCTGTAAATGTAGTTCAAAGAAGCTCAGAGCCTTGCTCTAGGGGATGGGTGCTTTTTATTTTTTCAGCCTTTCCCCAGAGACTCTGATTAGCCTGGAGCTCTTTTGGTGCAATAATAGAACAGAAAATTTCCTATAAGCGACAGCAATAGAGAGCCTCAGTGGAGAACTTGCTACCTCAAGAGAATCAGGTCATCTGCTGGGGAAATAATACATGTTCCTTGAGAGAAAGGGAGTGGAAAAATCAGTTCCCATGATGAGCAGGATATCTCTATGATAGCATATTCCGAAACCTCGACAGATGGGGAGATTTTTGTCCTCCTGATCAAATTCCCTTAGTATTTTTACCTTGTCCTCCTGCTTTAATTTTGTATTTATATTTTATTTTAATATAAGAAAACTTAAAGGGAAAGAAACTCTGCTGTGTTTTTTTCTAATCTGAGGGGTTCATCATTTCTGTTTTGAACACATCTTGGCCAGCACGAAGAAAGAGACATATTTCTCTCTCCCCCATACTTCAATGACATGATACATCAGTGATGGACTATGTAATGATTTAACCAAGCCTGATCTTTCTGCCCAGGGTACTTGCAGCCTTTAAAGCCTCTGTGGTATTTATTTGCTATTATTATTTTAGATCACTAAAGTAGAGAAACTGGAATATTTAAAAAACCCATCTACTTTTTAATTCTTTAAACAGAGATTTCACTTTCTTCCTTATTACTGAGCCACTACCCCTCTAAGCCAAAGTGATGTAGTTCTTGTTACAAGAAATTCCAAGAGTATTTTAATTGTCATCCTTTCATTCTTTAATTACCAGGGTTTTTGTATGACCTCTCCTTTAACTGGGCACTGTTCAGAAGAGAAATTGCATGTCCTTCAATCTCATGGCTGATCCATCAGTCTTGTCACTTTGACTGATTATTTTCTTTCCCAGGCACTACGTAGCATACGTTTTCTGCTGGATTCAGTTAAATTCATTCCCCTCAGTTCACTGTGTCACAGGTGATATGATGTACCAGGAGCTTGCTTGCAGCTAGTGCTGGGTTTCTGAAGAGCACTTGAACACCTCTTGAATGACGTGGGAATTCCTCCAGCATCCTGGGAGGGTGATACATTTAGGACAGGGACATGCCACAACCTTCCCCCAACTTTTGGCCTGGCTTATTCAGATAGAATTTAAAATAAGGATGGATGAGTGGACAAAAAAGAAGACAAGGTAGGTCTCATAGATCCTGGTTTTAAATTAACCATAGCCACATGGAATAGTAAGAATTAACTCACAGTGCTAGGAGGTAGCTCAGTGGTAGAGCACTTGTCTAGCATGTGCTAGATCCTGGGTTCAATCCTCAGCACTGCAAGGGGTAGAAGGAAGAAAAAAATAATTAAGCTACATTTGAAGTGGCCTCAGGAGAAATCTGCCAGGCCTCATGACCAAAGACATTTAAATATTACTCAGGACAAAACCATGAAGTGTCCAGTTAGTCTTAGAACTCATCACAAAGTGTGGAAGCAGAGAGGAGAAAGGAATATCCAAAGTACGTTTTGTTTCGGAAAGTCTTAAACAAATTAGATGTGACAAAGAGTTCTCAGTGGTCCTGTCTGAAGGAGACTAGTTTGCAAATGTCAGTCATTATCTGAATCCAACTAAGATTGAATTTCAGATCATGAGTGAAAAGTAAGGGAAGAAGGGCCTGTGGTCAGTAGGGAGAGTGGGGTGGGAGCTGCTTATCCTTGGGGAACAGCATCACATATTTTAATGGTTGGTCAGGGAGTGTTATTGAGAAAATCAAATTTGATTAATGTCTGGAAAGAGATGATCGGCTAGCCTTATAGAGTCTTCCAGAGAGAAATGGTATCAAGTCTAAGGTCATGAGGAAGAAGTGTTCCTGGTGAGTTAAAAAAACAAAACAAAACAAAACAAACAAACAAACAAACAAACAAACAAACAAACAAAAACACCTGACTAGACCAAATTTCATGGAGTGTTCTTGTGAGAGTGTAAAGAATATATGCAAGGGTATAATAAGATGAACTGATGGATCTAAGCTAGGAAGGGAAATGTGGGGTAATGAGGAATTCCCTTTGAGATGCTTGATGCTGCTGATCAGGATCCAGAGAGGGAGGGATTCTTGATGTAGGGATAGCATTGGGAGAGGAGAAGCTTCAGGAGTCAGGTCTGAACAGGAGAGGGGAGACAGAGTCTAGCATATGTGTGCAGGGTTGGCGTTGGAGAGGAACCAGAAAGTTCACTCACAGCAGCAAGAGGGAGGGAAGAGCCCATTGGCACTGCTCTTAGTAAAAAGGGTGGTTTTGTGTTAGGAGCTTTGGAGGCTCCCTTCTGAGGGTGTGTGTGTGTGTGTGTGTGTGTGTGTGTGTGTGTGTGTATGTGTGTTACACATGTGTGGAAGTAAAGTCATCCTCTGAAAGTCTGAAAGTAAAGAGAGGCAATATATGTTGGAGACTTGAGGATAAAGAAAGCCATGAAGCTGGGTATGGTGGTACACACCTGTATCCCAGTACTTGGGAGGCTGAGATAGGAGGATTGCAGGTTTGAGGATAGCCTCAGCATTGTAGTGAGACTCTTGGCAACCTAGTGAGATCCTATTTCAAACCAAAAAATAAAAAGGGCTAGGGTGTAGCTCAGAGGTAGAATGTCCCTAGGTTCAATACCTAGACACACACACACACACACACACACACACCCCTAAGGGTATATCTCAGAGGTAGAATGCCCCTGAGTTCAATTCCTAGTACGAAATAAAGGATGAATGGAAGGAAGGAAGGAAGGAAGGAAGACCCTAAATCCTTTTCTCTAGGTCTAGCATTGTGAGAACCTTGTGCGCAGCTGTCACTTCAAACTGCCTAGTGAAAAGCGAGTGGTTTCCTGACAGGAGCATCTGTCTATTTAGAGTGAGACCCAAAGGAAAGTTCTGAGGAGAGCTGAGCTGAGCACTGAGCATGGATTCCAGAAGGCAGCACAGAAGTGCCAGGGCTTGGGGATGAGTTAGGAGTGAATGAGGAGAAAGAGAGAGAGAGAGAGAGAGAGAGAGAGAGAGAGAGAGAGAGAGAGAGAGAGAGAGAGAGAGAGAGAGGAGATAAGCATTCAAGAAGATAGAAGATAGAATTGACTGAGCTCCCTGGCTTCTTTTGGAGACTGACATTCATCAGAGATCAGGAGGTTTACCTAGATGTTTTTAAGGTTAGTATTGAGGAGCAGTCTAGGAGTGTCATGGCAGTGGGCTGTGGCTCTTTCCAGGAGCATTCTCCTCCCTCTCAGGACTCCTGACAGTGGCGACATGCTGGGAACAGCATGGAGGCCAGGAAAAGGTAATGTTGGATGAGTGGATGACTCTTCAGTCCCAGTAGATTTGGAAGCATCTGTAGGTAAGTGGTGTTAGAAATGGGTTGACGAGAAGGTGAGTCAAAACTGCTCTAATTTTAATGCCCAAACCATGCCCCGCTCAAAAGCTAATGAGGTGGGAATAAAAGTTACACTTTTCTATTGTTGTTGGAACTGAAAACAAAAACAAATAAACAAAACCAGGGCCTGCCCTGACATATTGAAACATAGTTGGATTTGCATCCATTCATCTTTTCACTGTTGTTAGAGTCAGTGCCGGTGCCTCAGGTGCATCCCTGGCCTCCTTTCTAGCAGGGAGACCACTTCATTCCCGGTCGGTGCCACGCTCATCTGCCCGGCATGCTCCAGGCAAGGAAGCATCTGCCATACAGAAGCACTCCCAGGAACCAGCATGGCTTGGTGGCTTGAGCACAGGTCCTGGGTCTGACAAGCAGGCCCAGGCTGTGTTAATGCCTACTTTTCTGGGGATGCACACCTGGGATGCTGAGATGGGGGCTACCAAAAAACAGTTGTCTTGGATGCCAAATAATGTCGGAACAGCTGACTCCAATGGAAACCCCTTCAACTCTGGCAAGAATTCCAAAGGCTCCAGGCTATGCACACTCATTTTTCACAGTGCAAGCTGCTGCTTCGTGTGCAAATGCTTGAGCACAGGTGGGCTTCTTGTAAAGTGCCTGTAGCCAGCCGGCACAGCGTTGTATGCAGAGTGACAAGCCTTAATGCACTCTCTCCCTCACAGTTAATGTGTGGCAAAGGAGTGACTGATTCAAAAATAATACCTCTAGATGAGTCAAGATCAATTTTAGAAGACTTTGAAGAAGAATTAAGTATTTTCAAGGAAATGGGGAATGGAGGAAATCAGGCAGCTGCTGGCATCTTTGAATATCTGCAGAGAACGGGAGGAAAGAGAAAGAGATTTGCTTCTTCAGGGCCTGTGTTAAGAAATGATAGCGTATGATTCCTACTATATGACATTCTGGAAAGGATAAAACTATGGAGACAGTAAAAAGATCAGTGGTTGCCAGGGGTTTGATGAGGTGGGGGTGGGGGAAGAGAAGGATGAATGGGGAGAGCGCAGAGGATTTTTAAGGTATGGAAAATGAGGTAGTACAGAGAAAATAAAAGTAGGTTAGAAGAGAGATAGAAAGGAAGGAGAAGTCAAATATAAGTAACATGAATATCTGGTGCTAACGTTCCCCATGTCTTTATTCCCCAAGCCAGTTCTTTCTCCCAAGCTGGTCTCTCCCAAATTACTAGAAATCTGGAAATCTTTAACTTACCCCCCCCCCAAAAAGCTATAATGACCCCATATACTATTAAAAAGACAGATATGATACCTTGAGAAACCTATAATCTAGGCGACTCCAGCTTATCTACTGATCAGATAACAGATGATAGAGATCACAATCAGCCTAAGGATTCAGAAAATGACCAGATCACCATAGAGTGGGTTGTGATCACCAGACTGAAGTCACCCTTACACATCTTCCTCTACCTACCCTTTACCAAGCTTTCTTTAAAGGAGGAACCATGAACCCCCAAAATGTATCTCTTGAGATTGCCCACATTCTTCCTTGAATGTGTATTTCTTACTTTCCTAAGTAAACCTCTGTCTATGTCTCTGACTGGCACATGCTGAAATTCTTTTTCATCATGGGAGCCAAGGATCCCATGATCCTAAGTTGAGTTCTCTTCTCTGAGAACTTCCTGAACCCTTCATGGAGTCCACCCTGCTCCTGTGACAAAGCTACTTTGCATGATACTCCAGTGGTAGATACATGTCACTCGTCATTTGTCCAATCTCATAGAATGGACAACACCAAGGTGAACCCTAGTGTAAATTATACGCTTTAAGTGATCATGATTTGTCATCTAGGTTTGTCAGTTGTAACTAACATCTCACCCTGGTGGGGGGTGTTTATAATGGGGGAGGGTATGCAAGTATGGGGGAAGGGGTTATTGGGGAAATCTCTGTGCCTTCCTTTCAGTTTTGCTGTAAATCTAAACTTCACACAAAAAAAGCATTAAAATTAACATAAAACTACCAACCAAATCTTTCTTTTTGTACTAGGATTGAACCTAGGGACATTCTGTCTCTGAGCTATATCCCAAGCCCTATTTTATTTTGAAACAGGGTCTCACTAAGTTGCAGAGGGCCTCACTAAATTGCTGAGGCCAGCTGCAAACCTGTGTCCCTCCTGTCTCAGCCTCCAAAGGAGTAGGATTACAAGTGTGTGCCACCACACCTGGCTCAACCAAGTCTTTTTTAATCTTTAAGGAGGATTTATCTGTCGAGTGAAATATAAAATTCCTCTCCTACTTACTTATTCTATTACTATTACAATTAATCACTCTTTACTTTTGTTTCCAGATACTTCCATGCATAGAAAATATCATTTTATAAAATACAAATAGAGTTAAACTATAAACATTATTCTGCAATTATTTTTAATTTTTAACTTAATGCATTTAGAGCATAAAGATTTAGTACTATTTTTTCTATCTGCTTCATGTTTCATGTATAGATAAGGCATCACTTATATAACCTGCCCCTGTCAATGAACATTTAGATTTCATTTTGGGGCCATTACTATCAAAACTGCATTGAACATTCATGTGGATATATTTGTGTGCACTAAGGCAAGTCCATCTGTGGGATAATTCCTTAAAAGGGTAATTACTAGATTAAAAAACTACACACATAAATTTTAATTTAGGTTCAAAGTATTCTTGTAAATCAATAGTAAAAGGCGAACAAGAAAAAAAATAAAACTAAGGGAAAGGAAAAGGTAAGTGGAGGGAAAAATATGATTGGTTAATAAGCAAATTAAGTGTTTGACAATCTCACTCATTGCTAAAGAAATGAAAATTAAAACAAGATACCATCTTACCAATAAAACTGATAATTTTATAAATTTTGTCCCATATTACATTGGTGAAAGGATGGGGATCCTATCATAGGCATACTTTTTTTTTTTGTAGCAAGACTGGGGCTTGAACCCAGGGCCTCATGCATGCTAATCAAGTGCTCTATCACTGAGCTACATCCCCAGCCTTTAATGATTTCTTGATTCCACTGAAGGATGAGATGTCCCAGGAGAAAAGCAGCCAGTATCTGGCCCTTCCTCCAGGGCCAGTACACAGCACCCCATAGGACTTAGAGGATTGTTTCTTGGCACAAATGAACTGTGCAGTTGAGCTTTTACCCCAGCAGGATATTGAAGGATCACCAAAGGGTGTTGTTTGAAAGGCCACATTGAATTTTCTGCTGAATACTTACCTCAAACTATACCCAAGCACTTTAGCCAAAATAGCTCACCTACGATTATGAAATGGATCTGAGTAATGCACTATTGATTCCCCAAATATGATCAATGGATCACAGCTCCCATTGTTAAGGTCCTAGAAAAAAATTAGAGCTTAAAAACAAAATAAAAATGAAAGTCCTCTTTTCCTCATAAACCAAAGAAATTTAATTCTAAAATGCCATTTTCCTTCATTTCCCATTCTGCTCAGAGTACCAGTTTCACCAGTCTGCCACACACTGCGCCATCTTGTTGACAGCTGCTACATCCACCTAGGGATAGACTTATCCAACCCCAGAGCTCTGATGTGTCCCAGGTTCCCAAAGACTCAGAAAACCAACCTGGATCATAAGATGATTGACCAGAGCCTCAGACCCATACAAATAACATGTATATGCGATCCCCACAGCGAAGGAATGTCACAAATAGAACCAACGTTCCCCTCCAACTTTAGCCAGCAATGGATTAGAGCAGAGTTGGTGTTATTATGTGGAGGAAATAGCACAGAAAAAAAGAGTATGAAGGGGAAAATCATCGTGTCTTTGGATTTGCCTGTATGCCAGTTACTCTATGCCAGCTGTCTGGAGTATACAACATGTTCACTTAAACTCAATTGGGAAAATTTTCCATCGTGAGCTTCAACATACTGCCATATGCTCCTCCCCAAACCTTACATAAGGCCAGAGCTTCCTCATCTGAGCCATTGCTGAAAACTTTCTGTTTCCGAATCTGGAGGAGAAACACACACCTCTGCTTGCCACGGTCTTCTCCCCCACATTTTCGGTAGTGGTGGATTTCTTTAGCTCATTTTGGCTGATGGAAACCTGTGCCTCAGTGATCCCTGAGAAATAATGACCCCCCAAAACTCTTTTTTTCCCCTCATTTTTTGTTTTTATTTCCCCAGGTCCTCAATCAACTTAACTGTCCAAGATGCAGCACCCAATCTCTTATGTACATCAAGACCATAGCAGTAGACAGAGAGGAAAAGCCAAACAAGTAACTTTGTTTCTCATATGCCCAGCTTTCCAAAAATGTCATTCATGTGGATTCTCCACTCGTGTCCCTAGGCCCTTTGAGGCAAGTCTTCTTACCTCTAATGACTCTGCTCTCTGTCTCTGTCTCTGTCTCCTCCTCTCCCTTTCCCACTCTCTGTCTTATACAAGGGATTTAACCCAGGGGCTATTGTACCTCCATGCTATACCTCCAGTCCTATTTTATTTTTAAATTTTGAAACAGTCTTGCTAAATTGCCCAATGTGGTCTCCAGCCTGTGATTCTCCTGTCTCAGCCTTTGTACCCTGTTCTTTCTAGGAACTTGGGTCCAGGAAAGGCCCTGTGACAACCTACACTTCTAGAGAAGTTAGGTAGAACAAGAAAACTTATTGGTGACAAGCGAGAAACTCTGTTTCTGCCTCAGACCAGATACCTGCTGATTCATTTTTGGGTTCCAAATAAACGAGTCCCTCTTAGTAATAATTCCACCCATGTCCACCTACCTTAGACTCCTGGCACAGATGCAGATGATTCTCAATTGCTGGGGGCTGTGGCTGCTAAGGCCAGGGTCTTTGGTCTTACCATCCTAAACCTGCCTCAACCAGCATGACTATGCTGAAGGTCCTCATCCTCTCAGCAATGCCAAATAGTGATCAATTTTGGGGGGTAAGATGGTGTCTTATTTTAATTTTCATTTCTTTGGCAATAGATTAAAATTATCTATTTCTTCACTGCTTATTAACCATGTATGTATGGATACATATACATAAGTATATGTATATGTATGCATGTATGTATGTACACACACACACACACACACACACACACACAGAGTGAAATGTATGTGACCATGGGGACTGGTGAGGTGAATCTGAAATCTAGAGCTTGGCCACAAGCAGGACAAGCTGGAAACTCCCTAGCAGGAATTGATGCTGGGGTTCACAGGGCGAACTTTTTCTTCTCAAGGAAGCATCAGTTTTGCTCTTCAGGCCTTCCAAATGCTTGGACGAAGCTCGCTCACATTATCTGGGATAATCTCCCTCATTTAAAGTCAATTTGAGTACAGGTGTTGATTGCATCTACAAAGTACCTTCACAGTAACACCTGCAATACTGATTGAATGACTGGGTACTAAGGTGTAGCCAAGTTGACACATGGCACTGACCACCATAACTAGTGAGAAGGTGAGTGTGAGGGGAAAGGCTTTGCAGACACTGGGAGCAGCATATCCAAAGAGGAATCGAAAGAAACACATGAAAAAAGGGAAAGATCTCAAAGGTGGGTAAAAGTTAGGCAGAGGAAGAATCATAAGTTCCTTTGCATTATATTTATTTATTTATTTGTGGTACTGGAGAATGAACCCAGGAACATTCTATCTCTGAGCTACATTCTAAGCCCTATTTTATTTTTATTTTGAAACAGGGTCTAGCTAGGTTGATAAGCATCTTACTACTTGCTGAGGCTGTCCTCAAACCCAAGATCCTCCTGTCTCAGCCTCCCAACTACTGGGATTACGAGTGTGCGCCACCATGCCTGGCTTTCCCTTGCATTTTAAAGGCAGAAAGTTTGGGTTTTATCCAAGTAGTTGCATCTTAGGATTTTAAAGTAGAGGGATCTATGACAAACTATACCTTGTAGAAAGACCTAGCAGGTGACTATGTTAAGGGACTGGAAGGGGCACTCTTGGAGACCAGAAGACTGGCTAATAGACCAAAAGTCTCCAGGTGGAAAATGCCTTCCTAAGGGTAAAAGTCAGAGAGAAGATAGAAATTCACCATCTATTTAGAATGTTTAAGAAGTAGAATTTACAACACATGGTAAGGATTGAAAAGAGGGTTGAGAGGCAAAGAGGAGTCCTGACATCTAATCTGGGTGACAGGATTTCTGTTCATTCATTTGCTGAAATAGGGATATGTAAGGAGATCAGATTCATATTTCTGCTCATTCTGTGAGAGCATGTAATAGATTCTATATGGAGAAGAGGGTCTGCAAACATCTAATGTGGAGAGGCAATTCTAGAACACTGGAGAGATAGCTAAGCTGAAAATAAAACTTTAGGATCTTTTAATACATATTTTCTAGTGAGTAATGCAATTGGAAGAGATTATTCAGGAAGTCTGCATGAGAAGACTCTGAGAGAATAGGAAAAGAGAAAGCAAGAGGATAAAGGAAAAGAAGGGCCAAGGGAGAATTCTCAGGGATACAAACATTTAGCAGGTTAGGTTAGGAAAGCACATCTTGTGAATGATACAGCAATCAGATGAACAAAACGTGGACTATTGATCCAACAGCCTCACAGTGAGACGATGACGTTCAATGAAGTACTTGCTGCCTTTAGCGCTTGTCCATTTGTTCACCACGATTTATCAAGTTCCTTCTGTGCCGGACATTATTCTAGATGTACAATGATGAACAAGTCATGATTTCTGTCCTCAAGCACCCTAGAGCAGGGTTTCTTATTCTCTGCACTATTAATATTTTGGATCAGCTAACCTTTTGTTGTAGAGGGATGTCTTTCTTGTACCCTGGAGGATCTTTAGCAGCATCCCTGACCCCCAACCAGTGGATGTCAGTAGCACCCTCCACCCCAATTGTCTACAGATGCTGACAAATGTCCCCAGGGATGAAGCAAAGTCATTTCCAATAGAGAACCACTGTTTTCAAGTGTAATGATAGAATACATACATAGAGTAATAGCACATCACAATATATGTTATAAGAGATTTAATGTTGGTCAAGGTAGTTAACTGCAAATGACAGAATCCAATCTTGCTACTTAAGAAGAAGAAGAAGAAAAATAATATGTCTAGAAAAGGGGTAGTTGGTAGGTTATGGAATCCATGGGAGAATGCCAGGAACAACACAGCCTGCAACAACATCCAGCTTGCCTCTGTGTTGCCCAGTAAAACCACTGTTGCTGCCACCTCGAGTCAGTACCACATGTGCAGGAGCCTGAGTGTCAAAAGTCCCCACAGCCACCCTGGGGGAGGCTGCCTCGAGTCTCTTTCCATGTGAAGCCTGTTCACCTTCAAATTTTCCAAATCTGATTGACAGAACTGAAGTTCCATGCATGGCTTTAAGTGTAGTGGAAAGACAGTGATGGCTTTTAAGGACAGGGAAAGATGCAACTTTATTCATGATTTTAAAAAAATGACATCATTTTCCAGCTTATAACCTTCGACATTCGTTTTCAAATTCAAATTCATAAATAAATCTCTAATCCCATTTGAAAAAAAATCTCTCTACTTGTAATTGACTTCTACATATTTTCACTTGAATACCCACACCTGACCACAAATTAGCCTCTCTTGCTCTTCTTTCCCTTCTTGCCAGGTGTCTGGTCTCAAAAACAACTGTGACTGTCCCTTTTCCCTCTGTCTAATCAGCTGTCATGTTGGCTTGATTCTACGATCTTGTTCTCTCTCTCTCCACTTACTTTAGCTTTTGGACATCTCTCCCAATTTATTTGAGTCCAGCCATTTGTCTCATCTCCCTCTCTCCTTGGCTTCCTGAGCACAGAAAGAAGGAACCAAAATGTATTGAAATTCTATGATGTGTCAGATGCTGTGGCAGGGACTTTGCATAACTAATCTCGTTTAGAAGCAACTGGGTAGTGTGAGAGGAAGAACTATAAAATTAGACAACTCCAAAAAGTATAAGAAACCAGAAGAGAAAAATAGATTGGTTGAAGAAGACAATACTCACTGGTATCTTTTTTTGTTGTACATCAAACAACAAAAAAACGACAGCTATTAACAATGTTCAACACCATTAGAAATAAGAGAAATGCAAACCGAAACTATACCGAAGTTCCACTCAATCCCAATTAGAATGGCAATCATCAAAAATACAAACAATAATAAATTCTGGTGAGAATGTGGGGAAACAGGTACTCTTATACACTGTTGGTAGGATAGCAAATTAGTGCCGCTGCTTTGGAGTTCAATGTGGAGGTTCCTAAGAAGACTTGGAATGGATTTTCCATACAATCCAGCAATACCACTCCTGGATATCTTTCCAAAGGGACTGAAATCAGAATATTATAGTGATACATGCATATCTATGTTTATAGAAACACAATTCACAATAGCCAAATTACAGCACCAGCCTAGAAGTCTATCAACAGAGGAATAGATTATGATATTATGGAATATACACATAATGGAATTCTATTCAGGCATAAAGAGGAACAAAATTATGTCATTTGCAGGAAAATGGATGCAGCTAGAGAATATTATGCTAAGTGAGATCAGCCAGTCACAAAAAATGAAGAGTAATATGTTTTCCCTCATTTGTGGGTGTTAGGGAGAAATTAGGATACAAAAGGAGCTCCAGACAAAGGAGGAGAAACCCCAATGGAGTAATGGAGGGGGTCTAGCGAGGGAAGCAGGTAGGGGGAGAGAAATTTGATGAAGGAAACACTTCAGTTGACACGATGTTCATATACAAAATTATCAATGCCAATATTGTGTATGGGGAAGGGGAAGGAGTAGGGCAGGAGCTTGGCGGAAGCTCACCAAATGGCATATGCCTATATGTCTCTATTACTCTGAACTCCAGTATGCACCAATATGCATCAATAAATATGAAAAAAGAAATCCATACCAAAGAAAATTTTCAAATCAAAGATGGAAAAAGAAAAGAAGGTAAAAAGACAATACTCACTAGTATCTTTTATAATTATAATTAAAAACAACAACAACAACAGAAAATAACAAGTGTTAGTAAGGATGTGAATCAATTTGAACTCATAAATTGCTGGGACAAATGTGAAATATTCAGTTAGTGTGGAAAATGGTTTGTCAGTTCCTTAAAAAAATTAAACAGAGTTATCATAATTTGTTAGTTAGCTTTCTGTTACTGTAATGCCGTACCTAAGATAATGCACTAAAAAGAAGAAAGGTTTCTTTTGGTTCACAGTTTTAGAGGGTTCCGTCCATGCTCAGTTGGACTGGTTGCTACTGAGCCTGTGGCAAGGCTGCACATCATGGAGAGGAGTGCCTGGTGGAACAACTGCTCACACGGCAGCCAAAAAAGAGAGGCAAGGAAAAGAAGAGAGCAGGGTTCCCCAGTCCTCTTTGAGGGTACCCCCTCCTCAATGACCTAAGCCCTCCTCCTAGGCACCACCTCTTAAAGGTTCAACAATCTCAAAATAGCACCAGGGTTTGGGGGCCAAGCTTTTAGCACATGGGCCTTTGGGTGACATTCAAGATCTAAACTATAGCACCATATGATTCAGCAATGTCATTCCAAGGTATACCCAAGAAAACTAAAAACTAACATTCTTATAAAACTTGTACATGCCGCAGCCCCTTTTGAAATTTTGTTTTGTTTTGTTTTGAAACAAGCTCTCCCTTAAGCTTCAAACTTAACTTTTCCATAGTATAAGAGATTTGTTTTGACGAT
>PVLC010034982.1:0-16583 GCA_004027655.1 Graphiurus murinus | reverse complement strand
CTGGGGGTGTAGCTTGGAGGTAGACTGCCTCTGAGTTCAATCCCCAGTACCACAAAAAAAAAAAAAAAAAAAAAAAAAAAAGAGTGGGCCGTGGGCCCCACCCTGCGGATCCCAGGAGCCTCTCCAGGGGCCTCACTGGCCCCGCTGCAAGGAAGCACCCGGCCTGCAGCACCTGGGGGCGTCGCTTTAAGTTTTTAAAGAGCCCCAGCTGTCTGTGGTGGCTCTGACCAGGGGACATGCCAGCCTCACCGGAGGGCTGCATCTGTGCCTTCACCAGAGGGTCTGAACCCCAGCTTTGGCGGGGAGGGGTGCCTCCAAGATGGATCCTGCCTTGGATACTTTCATGCAGCCTGGAAGGTGTGTGTGTGTGTGTGTGTGTGTGTGTGTGTGTGTGTGTGTGTGTGTTTCTGAGGACCAAACCCAGGGGCATTCTACTTCCAAGATATACCCACAGTCCTTTTTATTTTGAAACAGATTCTTGCTAAGTTTCCAAGGGTCTTGCTAAGTTGCCGAGGCTGGCCTGGAACCTATGATCCTCCTCTCTCAGCCTCTCAAGTACCGGGGTTACAGGTGTGTGCCCAGTTTACATCAGTCCCTACTGAGGCCACGCCCCAATGACCTTTCCACCTCCCATTAGGCTCTGCCTCTTAAAGGGTCCAGCACCTCTTATAACCCCAGGCTAGGGGCCAAGCTCCAACACGTGAGCCCAGGGTTGGGGGGGGCACTCAGACCCCAAGCTAATACATACTGCCTGAGTCCTTAAAAATACTTGTTTGTGTATTTATTTTCTTGTATTCTCCCCAGCAATTTAGCAAGCCCCTTGAGGGCAGGAAGAATATCTTGTTTCCATAACTGTAAGACAGTACAAAACAGATAAGAAGAAGCAAAAGGAAATTGCAAAGGGGATGCTATCCCCCATTGTAGGAATTAGAAAAAGCTCCAAGCATACCTAGATTACACCCTGAGCTTGTGGGACAGGACGTCTAGCTGAGTCTTCCGACCCTGAACTTCTGCCAGGCTAAACGACTATCAGCTATACTCTCATTTATAGGCTAAATGAGGGTCCTCTACAGTGAATCTGAGCTGGTACCAGAAATGGGGTGCCCTTTCTCGGCGACAGCAGCCCAGCTCTCTTTGGAGTGGATCCATTACTTGGTTAATTCCAGACATTTAGGCCTGGACACATTTCAATAATTCACCATGGATGTCAACCACAAGTTCTGGGCCGCCTGCCCGATCTCTGGAGTCGCTTAAAGTCTCTGTGGTTTCGGCCAAAGCGACTGTTTGGATAATTCATCCGTGCGTCTTGTCGACAGAGACGCCGGGCGCCCTCATTTCTGTGGAGTGTTTCATTGTCTGACGCGGCGCTGCACCGAAGCCCCTCCAGCGTGTTACACCGTAATCGCTTTCTTTTGCTGTGGAAATGATCGGGAAATTGTGCTTTGATACACGGGAAGGGCGACAGGGCCACGCAGCGCTGAGCTGGGAGTCCACAATTACCGCTCGTGCACGAGAAACTGCCGTCAAAGAAGCCGGGGGAGAACATCTGGGGGCCACCTCTCGGAGTCAGAAAATTTGAGACATAGATTTCGCGGATGTGCGTCTCTCCGTCAGCCTCTGCATAATGCATGGAATTTGATTTAATGTCGTTGTTAATTCTGGAGCTCACGATGGTGCGCTCTTAAGGGAGTCATCATTTTTATTTCTTTTTTGTTGTGGTTCCCTCCTCCCCTGGCAACAGAACGCTGAGGCCGTTTGGGGGTGTTCTGAATTGCATGAGCACAGACGCCTTCCTGGGGGTGGGGTGCAGGTGCTGGGCAGCTTTTCCAGAGGCTGTGACAGGGACACAGCGACTGCCTCAGGTGCCACACCGAGCCGAGATGGGGCAGCCCCGTTGGGCCTGGCCTGGGCTCCGGTGCCTGGCTGCAGAGGTCAGAGCTGGAGGTCGATGTTCAAGAGAAAGAGGATGGAAACAAAGAAAAAATGAAGAGGGGGAAAAAAAAGAGTTTGTAGCAGAATGGAAAAGAAATAATTGGAGTTTTGGTTTTTTGTTTGTTTGTTTTTTTGTAGCACTAGGGATTGAACCCAGGGGCATTCTACCTCTGAGCTATACCCCCAGCCATTTTCTTTTCTTTTTTTTTTTTTGCGGTACTGGGGATTGAACTCAGGGGCATTCTACCTCCGAGCTACACCCCCAGCCCTATTTTTTATTCTTTATTTTGAAACCGGGTCTCACTAAGTTGCGGAGTGCCTCACTAAGTGAGGCTGGCCGCGAACCCGGATCCTCTGGTCTCAGCCTCCCGAATGCTGGGATTACAAGCGTGCGCCACCACGCCCGGCTACCCCCAGCCATTTTCAATTTTTATTTTCAAACAGAGTCTTGTTAAACTGCTGAGGTTCTCACTGAGTTTGCTGAGGCTGTCCTCAAACCTGCAATCCTCCTGTCTCAGCCTCCCCAGTATTGGGATTATAGGCGTGCACCACCTCATCCTTCTTTAATGATCAGTTTTAAGAAGCACAGGAGAAGCCAGGCGTGGTGGCGCACGCTTGTAATCCCAGCATTTGGGAGTCTGAGACTGGAGGATCCGGGTTCGTGGCTAGCCTCAGCTACCTAGTGAGGCACTCTGCAATTTAGTGAGACCCTGTTTCAAAATAAAGAATAAAAAATAGGGCTGGGGGTATAGCTCGAAGGTAGAACGTCCCTGAGTTCAATCCCCAGTACCGAAAAAAAAAAAAAAAGCACAGGAGATAGGTTCTGGTCTGCCAGGAATGACAGATTGAAAGGAGGGGAAAAAAGACCTCAGTAATTACGATGAGGTGGGGGCGGGGGAAAACATGGACGGAGGCTCGAGGAAAGACGTCAATATTGGACGAGAGACCAGAAAGGCTGAAGAGGTTGGGAGAAAAAGAAAGAAGAGTCTAGAAAATGCTTCTGAGGCCAGCCGACCCCGGCGGCTCCTCCCAACACCCAGGGCTCAGGTCGGGCCCCCACGTCCTGCCCGGAGATGCCCAGCCCGCGCGGGCATGGACTGCGCCCACAGCTGGGTGCGCCGGGGCTGCAGCCTCTCGGCGGACATGGTGTGGCCGACCCACACTCCAGGGCTGTAGGCAAGCCGGACCCCTCCCCTCAGAGCGGCTGCCGAGGAGCTGAACCTGGGGACGACGGCATGGAAGAATGTGGCGGCCGACTGGGAGGACCAACCCTACTGCAAACCCAAAGATCTAGGTGGTTCCCAGACCACCAGGAAATGACCCGGATGCAGAGCGGCGGCAGAGGCAGCCTCCATGGCTGCAGGGGTGGGTCGAGGCCTCAGCCTTGGCCGGGCCAGGGAGGAGACGGAAGCAGGTGGAGGCCAGACGCCCTGGTCTTCAGCACAGGGCAGCTCTCGGAGCGGAGGGGGGGCGTGTGGTCTAAGTCCCCACCATGCGGGGGGAAGATGGAGGCCCAGACCCCCTCTGGCAGCCCAGCTCTGCTGCTCACAGCCCTTGGCTCTGGGCATGCGCTCCTGCTTCCCTGGGTCTCTGGGTTCTCCTTTGCGTATTAGGAATGAGGATATCAGAAGACATAGGGTGCCGGGCGTGGTGGCGCACGCTTGTAATCCCAGCATTCGGGAGGCTGAGACCGGAGGATCCGGGTTCAAGGCCAGCCTCAGCTACCTAGTGAGGCACTCGGCAACTTAGTGAGACTCGGTTTCAAAATAAAGAATAAAAAATAGGACTGGGGGTATAGCTCGGAGGTAGAATGCCCCTGAGTTCAATCTCTAGTACCGCAAAAAAAAAAAAAAAAAAAGAAGACATAGGGACCCAGTCCTCGCGTGAGAGACCTCATCGGGCAGGATGGATACTCCTCCACTCCCCAGGGAAGAGGAGGGAATAGATCATCTGGTGTGTGGGGGCCGGAGGGAGCCCCAAGCGGCCAGCTGAGCAGCTATCTGCAGAGCCGGTGACCAGGTGGCAAGTCTCTCTGAAGTGGGGTGATCCGTCAGCAAAGGCCCTCGGCCCCCCTAGATCTGGTCAGCTGTAGAAGGCTGAGTGGCCTCTATCTGTGGGACTCTTGAGTGAGACTCAGCTGGTTCTGAGCTCAGGCAGGGGAAAGGGGTGCTGTTTACTGGGGCCTCCTAGCACCCCAACAAAGAATACCTCCCCAGCTGGGACACCATGTGGCTCGCCATGAAGGACCGAGGGCCACGGTGCCCCCCCGCCAGCCCGAGGCAGGGCTCTGCAGGTGGGGGTGGCCGTCTTCCCCCGGCCTGTGGCCCCCCATCGCCCGGCACTTCTCTGCTTCAGAAACAGCTTCTAGAGACTTCGCGGGGATCAGCGCCCTGTGTAACAGAGTGGTCAGGCCTCAGGGGGCCCTGCTATGACCTGACACAGGCTGGCGGGGGTCACAATGTTGGAGGACGGCTCAGAAAAAAGGAGCAAAGCCTCTCCTGTCTGCAGCTCTAGTCTGTCCTCAGGTGCAAGGTGGTGTCCACTTGGTAACGGGCTCTGAGTACAGCTCAGGAGTCACCCGGTCCCCACACTTAGAGGTCACAGTGCCTGTGATGGCACATGCCTGTAATCCCAGTACTTGGGAGGCTGAGACAGGAGGATCGCAGGTTCGAGACCAGCCTCAGCAAGACTCTCAGCAACCCAGTGAGAGACCCTGTTTTGAAAGAAAAACTTAAAAAGGGCTAGGGGTGGAGCTCAGAGGTAGAATGCCCCTCGGTTGAATCCCTAGTATCACAAACAAAGACCAAAGACACGAGCCGGGTAGAAAATACCCAGCAGGGGCAGAGGAGTGGAGCTAAGGTGCAGAGATGAGGGAGGAGGCGACAGGCACCGGCACCTCCACACGGGCACCTAGGGTCGCCACACAGGCCAGGGCATGGGGAGGCCGATCACAGGCACCTGCACCATACACCTGGCCTTGCGCCTCTTCCCCCTGGGGCAGGAGCTGGAGGAGAAGGCAGCGTGGACCCAGGCCTAGCCCCAGCTGCTGGGCCAGGCCGGGCACGTGACCTACGCTCGTCCAATCAGGATGGCTCTGGGCAGGTGGAACCCGGCCAGCTCTCCTTCATCACCACATCCCAGGGAGACACGCGCCCGTCTTGCAACCCCGAGGGCTCGGCTGTTGGAGTCTACGGAGCCACACAGGTCCTGGAGCCCTCGGGCGGCGTGAGTGCTGTGCGCCCAGTCCTTCTCCCCACATCTGTCTCATCTGCTGGACACCTTGCTGTGCCCTTCCATGGTACCCTGACCTGGCCCGGGGACTTGCCCTAGCTGGTGGATCTGATGCCGCCAGAGCTAGAAACCATTTGTGCCACTTTGCTTTTTTTTGGGGGGGGGGGGAGTTGGTGCTACTGGGGATGGAACCCAGGGGCATTCTACCTCCAAGCTATACTCCCAGACGTATTTTATTCTTTTATTTGGAAACAGAGTCTCACTAAGTTGCAGAGGGCCTCACGGAGTTGCTGAGGCTGTCTCAAACCCGTGATCCTCCGGTCTCAGCCTCCCAAGTACTGGGATTACAAGTGTGCGCCACCACACCCGGCTGTTGTGCTTGCTTTGGCATGGACACCTCCACCTGCGTCCTGAGGGTACACCCCAAGTAGCTTACTGGAGGATATGAGACACTGACCTGCAGGATGGTCGAGAGCCAGCTCACCCCAGACATGGAGAGAGTCCCCCAAAGACCCAAAGAACCATCAGCCGACCCACTGTTAGGTTTGGACCTGAAATGTCCCCCCAGAGGCCCAGGTGCTGAAAGGCTTGACTTCTAGCCCGTGAAGCTATTGGAAGGTGGTGGCTCCTTTAATAGGTGGGGCTTAGTGAGAGGAAGTGAGGTCACGGGGGCGTGGCCTTGAAGGGGCATTTAGGATTCCTTCCTGGTTTTTTTTTTTTTTTTTTTTTTGTGGTACTGGGGATTGAAGCCAGGGGCATTCTATCTCTGAGCTACACCCCTAATCCTATTTTTTATTCTTTATTTTGAAGCAGGGTCTTACTAAGTTCTGGAAAGCCTCACTAAGCAGCTGAGGCTGGCTGCAAACCTGGATCCTCCGGTCTCGGCCTCCCAAGTACTGAGATTACAAGCGTGCGCCACCACGCCCGGCTAGGACTCCTTCTTTTGCTCTTTCTCTTTCTGGGCAACCTGAGGTGAGCAGTCTCCTCTGCCCCATGCCCCCTGCCAAGGAGCACAGCCCTGAAAGCAATGGCTGGGCACCACGGTCTGAAATCTCCGAAACTGTGAGCCAGGCGAAACCTCTCCTCTACCCCTCTAGTTTATCTCAGGCACTGTCACAGTGACGGAGAGCTGACTGGCACAGCCACTGGCCACTGGGCAGCTAAGCGGCCATGTGAAGTCTTGGGTCCCCAGGGGAATTGTTACCCAGCACTGCACAGTGGTGACGGCCACAAGTCCCTCGCCAAGGGCTCCCGCTCTTCCTTTAAGCCATACTGGGTTGTGATTCAAAAGAACCATCCTAGAGGATACATTATTTTATTCCAGCCATTGCCCCAGAACCATGCAGAAAGGTCTAGGAATCAGGAGCATGAAAATTTCACCAGAAGGTTCTGAGTTCGTTTAATGCCAGGTCATTTCCAAAGATGGCAAGTCTTTGACCAAACATACAGAGGACGCAGGCTTCAACGGGCCATTTCCAACAGGGGGAACGTCTCGCGCTGCGTCAGGGGACGCGGAGGCGAGCCAGGGGGAGCGAGGCCTGGGGCGTGTCCATCCCGGCACACTGTCTGGGGCCAGGGCTGCCCTGTTCACCCGCCTCTGTGGCACCCAGGGCGCGGCTCGCAGGGCCCTCCTGGGCGCTGAAGACCTTCTCGTAATACTCGATCAGCAGCTCCGTGAACAGGTTCAGGGGCATGAGGGCACTCAGTGAGGACGCGCCCTGGGACGGCCAGATCAGATTCAGCCCAAAGACACAGGCCAGGTTGGAGCTGTTCATTTTGTTATAAATACTCTCCCGGGACACCTGGAAGAAATCACATGTGGAATGGGGGGGCGTCACACGGGAACCCCGAGGGCAGCAGCGACTGGAGTCCATCGTGTAGAAAGAGTTAGATGGCAGGCACCGCCCAGCTCCGGGATTCAGTTTCCCCATCTGTAAAAGGCCAGCCAGCATGCGGGGCTCCCTGGACAGGTGGTAAGAGTGTGGGTGCTTCCCGTACTCTGGGGGCCCCCGGTCGCCCCAACAGATAAGCACAGCAACCTCTGGAGGTGGGGTCCACTACTCCCCGTTTTGTAGATAAGAAAATGGAAGCCAGAAGGTACAGCTATGCCCCAAGTCACGTGGCTGGCCTGTGGCAGGGGACTGAGCAGACCCATCTGAGGGCGGGACCTGCACTCCCTGTGCCTCCCCCCAGATCCAGGCTGGGGACGTTGGAGAGTCAGAACAGGGCTGAGACCCCGAGTCCCACTGCACATGTGACGTAACACCCAGTCCCAGGAGATACGTCAGTGCCCCAGCCTGTGGAGGAGGCCGGAGAAACAGATGCGTCTTCCGCTCATGAAAAGGTCAGAAAACAAAGACAGGGAGAACGTGTCCATTCCGGGTCTCTGAGAAGTTATATCAAGTGATAGGCTGGGAGAAGGAAATCATTGTTTTAAAACCAAGAGGTCAGCCAGGTGTGGTCGTGCATGCCTACAATCCCAGGATTTGGGAGGCTGAGATAGGAGAATCACACGCTCGAGGCCAGCCTCAGCAACTTGGCAAGACTCTCAGGAACCTAGCAGGACCCTGTTTCAAAATTAAAAATAGAGCTGGATGTGGCGGTGGCGAATGCCTGTAATCCCAGTACTTGGGAGGCTGAGATAAGAGGATTGCAGGTTCCTGGCCAGCCTCAGCAATTTAGCAAGAACCTTAGCAACTTAGTGAGTCCCTGTTTCAAAAAAAAAAAAAATAGGAGCCGGGCATGGTGGCTCACCCTTGTAATCCTAGTACTTGGGAGGCTGAGACCAGAGGATTCGGGTTTGTGGCCAGCCTCAGCTCCTTAGTGAGGCCCTCCGAAACTTAGTGAGACCCTGTTTCAAAATAAAAACTAAAAAATAGGACTGGGCTTGTAGCTCGGAGGTAGAATGCCCCTAGGATCAATCCCCAGTACTGAAAAAAAAAAAAAAAATAGGGCTGGGGATATATAGCTCAGTAGTAGAATGCCCCTGGGTTCAGCCCCCAGTACTGCAAATAAATAAATAAATAAATAAATAAATAAATAAATAGGGCTGCAGGTGTAGCTCAGGTAGAAAGCCCTGGGTTCAATTCCCAGTAACACCTGCACGTGCAAGCGCGCACAGACACACTAAAATATAATAAAGTCTGGAGGTGACATGATCTGGCGGACTCTCGCCTGTGACCTTTGCTCTGCCTGGGCCACCCTCCCCTCCCCTGCATCTCTCTGTCCTTGCACCCTCAGGCCACAGTCACGGAGCAGGGGTCCCACACGGGCCTCTGGACGAGTCTCTACCCCCACCCCGCTGATGGATAGAGCCAGGGGTCTGCACCCTGAGGCCAGGCCCCCTTGAGCACGCCTGGACTCCTCCACACACATGGGGGCGAAGGGCCTGGGACAGGCCTGGGAATGGGGTGTGAGGGGTTTGAGGGGGACTCACAGGTTCCTGGAGGTCTCCCCCACCTTGACCTCACAAGCTCTTGCTTCAAATGCACCCCTGCCCAGCGGAGGGAACTAAGCCTGGACCCAGGGCCGTGAGGGGGATTTCTCAAGTTGTTCATTTATTTTTTATTATTTCATTTTTTGTTGGTAGTGGAGATTGAACCCAGGGTATTGTACTTCTGAGCTACACACCTAGCCCTTTTAATTTATTTTAAAACAGGGTCTTAGCTGGACATGGTGGTGCACGATTGTAATCCCAGTACTTGGGAGGCTGAGACAGGAGGCTCTGGGTTCACAGCCAGCTACTGCTTTCTGCAACTTAGACCCTGTTCAAAATAAAGAATAAAAAATAGGGCTGGGGGGTATAGCTTGGATGTAGAATGCCCTTGGGTATAATCTCTAGTACCGCAAAATAAATAAATAAATTAATTAATTAATTAAAAAACAGGGTCTTAGCTGGGCCTGGTGGTGCATGCTTGTAATCCCAGTACTTGGGAGGCTGAGACAGGAGGATCTCGAGTTTGTGAGTTCGTGGCCAGCCTCAGCTACTGAGGCCCTCCGCAACTTAGTGAGACCCTGTTTCAAAATAAAGAACAAAATGGGGTGCACCAAGTGCCGTGTGCATGTATGTCAATGTCAACATGATTTACATTATGATGTGAGACGATATTGCACCAATAAAAGTACATTAAAAAATAAAGAAAGAATAAAAATAGGGTTGGGAGTATAGCTTGGAGGTAGAATGCTCCTGGGTTCAATCCCCAGCACCACGAAACAAACAAACAAAGTCTTGCTAAGTCGCTGAGGCTGGCCTCGATCCTGCGATCCTCTTGTCTCAGCCTCCCAAGTCCTAGGATTGTAGGTGTGTGCCACCACGCCTGGCCTTACCGTCCAGTTCTTATCTTGGTACAGTAGGTTGCACGGTGACCCCACAAGCTGTTTCCCCAGTGCCTGTGAGAGGGACTTTATATAAGAACAGAGTCTTTACCAGTGTCACAAAGCTGAGGATCTTGAGATGAGCCCGTCCAGGCGGGCCCTCAATCCAGGGACAAGTGTCTTTGGGGGAGAGAGACGAGATTCAGAGCCCCAAGGGGAGAAAGGGGGACTCATGATGACACTGGCAGAGACGGAGAGAGGCGGCCACCAGGGCTCCCCGGCGCTGCCCACACTCCCACAGCCTCTGGCCTCCACTGGGAAATCCTCACTCGAAGCCCCGCCCAGTGCTGGCCGCCAGCGACACAGCCCAGGACCCCGACGCATGTGGCACTGCGTTCCAGAAGCGAGGCCTACTGTGCGCCAGGCACCCAGCTCTGGGCTGGAGTCCCCTCACCCCAAACCCAGCCCCAGCTGAAGACAGAGGCACCCAGCAATGGGGTCGCTGCCCGTGACCTGTGGCTAGGCCTCAGTTGGGGAGCCTTTTGGGGGTGACCCAGGAGAAGAGCTGCAAAGATGCACCTCAGAGCCGGGCGGGCAGGGGGCTGGCCACGGCACTCACCGCGTGCAGGAAGCCCATGAGGTAGCGGAGGACAGCGTAGTTGTGCTCGGGGAGGCCCTGCAGGATCTGGCGGCAGCGGGTCACCCGCAGGCTGCTCTCCACGCCTGCAAGACACAAGCCCCCCCGGCTGAGCTGGTGGGGTCATGCGGACCAGCCCTGGAGTCCCACCGCCTCTGATGTGCACAGTGACTACCACCTCCGAAAGCCGAGTCCCCTTATAAACGGGAATGGTCTAGCCGGGAGGTCAGTTAACGCCAGTCCCTGGCCAGATCTGGCCCATCTTTTGCTGTTGTCAATAAAGTTTTATTGGAACACAGCCTCTTGTCTACTGCAGCCCAGAAGACAGAGTCCTGGGCCTTTGCTCCCACCTCGGTTTTCAACAACCACTGCTTTAGTCAGCAAGCAAAACACAATCAGAAACAGTTCTAGATGTTTCTCCGTAGGAGAAGAGTTAGGCACAGTCCTTTATGACAAGAGATTGTGCCAGCGGAGTGCTACGCAGCAATCAAAAAGAGTGAGTGGCCGTGCAGACGAGGAGGAAAGAACCAAGGGTAGCGTTGGAAAGAAAAAAGCAGGGTTGTGTGGGAGAATGCGAGTGTGCGTGTGTGCCTGAGTGTGCAAGCGCATGTGATGTCCCTGAAAAAAGAAGCAAACACACAGGGCCGCCGCTCGGCGCTGGCAGTGCAGGGACATGGTGGGCATGGCTCCGCTGCCCCGCCAGCCTCGGGGACTGTTATTTATTTATTTACTTACTTATTTATTTATTTATTTGTGTGGTGCTGGGGATTGAACTCAGGGGCATTCTACTTCCGAGCTACACCCCCAGCCCTATTTTTTATTCTTTATTTTGAAACAGGGTCTCACTAAGTTGCGGAGTGTCTCACTAAGTAGCTGAGGCTGGCCTCGAACCCGGATCCCCCGGTCTCAGCTTCCCAAGTGCTGGGATTACAAGTGTGCACCACCACACCCGGCTTTTTAATTTTTTTTTTTTTTTTTTTTTTTTTTTTTTTTTTTTTTTTTTTTTTGGTGCATTGTAATCACACATCTTTGTTAGGTACTCAGGGACTATTTTTCACGCTGTGTATTTGTGTGATTTCCTTCACGATATAACTTTTGAGGTTCTCGATTTTCTGCCCCACTGCAGCCCCACTCCCTGAGCCAGAGCTGAGCTTCACGCCAGAAGACCCGTGTTATTTGTCAATGGCTCTTTACATACTGACTTTGTTTCTCCTTAAGGAGGGAATACAGGCCGGTCTCTCCTCCCTTCCTTTTTTCCTTCTTTCCTTCCTTTGCTTGCAGTACTGGGTCTTGAACCCAGGGGCGCTCGCTCTACCACCGAGCTACGACCCCAACCCTTGTTACTTTGAGACAGGGTCTTGCTAAGTTGCCCAGGTGGGCCTTGAACTGGGATCCTCACGCCTCAGCCTCCTGAGTCACTGGGTTTACAGGTGTACACCATTTCTAAATTTATTTAAGAGAAGGAAGGAGTAACTTTCCCCATGAATCCAGGTGACATCGCCTGGTCGTAGAGGGCAATGAGCAGACTGGAGACTACCCAGCATGCTTGGCGGGGCAGTCCATGGGACAGAACCCTGACCAGCCGGAACCTTAGAAATGCAGATTCATAGGCCCTCCCCACATTTACTGTCCCAGAGGCCCATGTTATCATGCCCGCCGGGGATCTGGCACTTGGCAAAGACTGAGGCTGGGCAGATGCCACCTCAGGACCCACAGCCCTGCAGGTACGTACTGGTGATCCCGAGAATCTGCTCATAGGCCTGGAAGGTCAGCAGCGGCTGCGGGAGCTCCCGCAGGAAGGTCTTCAGGACCACGGCAGGGACGTGGATGTCTCCGTAGTCGTCAAAGTCCACGGGCTTCCCTGCACACGGAACACGCTCGGCTGAGCTGGGGACCCACGTGGCTGCAGAATGGGAGGGGGGCCCCCGGGGGAGGGGGGCTGCAGCAGCATCTGGGGACGACTTGGTCCCCACCTGGACAGGGCTGCTCCTTCCCCAGCGGCTCCCGCCCTCTCTGCCAGGCTGTCGGGCAAGCCTGGTTTCTCGGTGGTGTGTTGTGCTCCCACCAGGATGGGAGCACTCCGAGTTGGAGCCTTGGTCTCGGGATCTGTCGGTGCCCAGCATGGATGACGCTGCAGCGCACGCGGCTAGCCCAGATGTGTGTCCCAACGCAGCACGCGGGGTCTGACACTTGATGAGCGACTGTGTGACCGATGCCCAGGGAGCGATGGGGAGGGGGCAGGTGTCCTTGCCCGAGGGACGCCGCTTTGCTAGGGGTCCTGGGGGCTGCCCTGGCCCCCTACCTGCAGAGGTAAGCTGCCTGATGAAGACCCTGCAGAACAACTGCCCCAGCTGTGGGGTATGAGCAGAGAAACCCCAAAGGCGAAGCGATACCAGGGACCGCCTTGCTCAGAGGCCGGGCCTGGGCAGAGGCTCCTTGGCTGCCCCGGGGCAGGTGGGCCGGGGGCCAGGCGGGGCTCTGAGGTCCCCAGGGCGGGGCGGGCGGGCAGGGCTCCAGGCAGGCCGGGGCCCGCGCTCACCTTGGTTGTAGAGCTTCTGGACCTGGCGGACCGTCTGGGCGCTGGCCGACCTCCGGAACAGCCCCTCGGTGCGGAGTCCTGCGGGGAGAAGAGACCTGGGCATCTCACAGGTCCTAGTGCACGGGGCTTCTAGAAGGTTCTTTGACTCCCCCTGCCCGCTTGCCTTAGTTTGTCCCACTAACCCTCACCCCCACCCTTTTTTTTTTTTTTTGCAGTACTGGGGATTGAACCCAGGGGTATATTCTACCTCCCAGCTACACCCCGAGTCCTATTTTTTATTCTTTATTTGGAAACAAGGCCTCACTAAGTAGCTGAGGCTGGCTGCAAACCTGGATCCTCCTGTCTCAAATTCCCAAGTACTGGGATTACAAGTGTGCACCACCACACCTGGCTCTCAACCCCATTTTTATTCATTCCTCTGAAATATTTTCCCTGTACACCAGTCCCGCCTGGCCTTCTGTGGCCCCCGGAAGAGACAGAAAGACACAGACACTAAAGTCAGACAGACCTGGGTTCTGGTCCAGCTCTGCCTTCTACCAGCTGTGTGACCCTGGAGAATTTGCTCAACTTCTCTGAGCCTCGGCTGACTTGCTGGTTTACAGAATTAGGCCACAGACTCCACCTCCAGGGCTGCAGAGAGGCCTGGCTGGGTGACACCGGGCACATGCCTGGCACCCAGGAGGGCCCAGGCTCAGTGTCTAACACGGCAGCCATAGACACACTAGGTAATTTAAGAGTGAACTCATTTTTTTTTTTTTTGAAACAGGATCTCGCTAAGTTGCTGAGTGAGGCTGGCCTGGAACCTGCAATCCTCCTGTTTCAGCCTCCCACATACTGGGATTACAAGTGTGTGCCACCGCGCCCAGCTCTGCCTGGGCTTTTTATTTTATCTGCTTTTAACTAATTGAGTTCCAGGCCAGCCTCAGCAACTTAGTGAGACCCTCGGCAACTTAGCAAGACCCCATTTCAAAGTAAAAATAAGACAGGGGCCAGGGGCGAACCTCCGAGACAGAATGCCCTCGGTCACGTAGCTCGCACGCAGGGGAGCTGGGATTCAAAGCCAGGCCTTGAGGCCACACTCGGAGCGCCTGTGCATGTGCCCTCCCTTCCCGGTCACCTCCCCTGGCCAGGCCCCAGCTCCTCCTGTCCCTGTCCCGCCGTGAGCTTCCCTGGCGTCTGTCCCCCCCGGGGCTGGCAGCTCACCTTTCTCTCTCAGGTAGGTCACCGTGCACCTCAGCACCGGGGGAATGAGTTCTCCTTGGTTTTTGTCTTTGAGGCTGCAGAAGAGAAAGAAAGAGTGTGATGGGGCCCCTTGCTCCCCGCAGCGAGGCTTCTATGGGGAGATGCAGCCCCAGCCCCGGGAAGCGGGAGGCAGGAGAGAGAGAGGCCAAAAGAGCAAAAATTATAGCGGAGTGCCAGAACTCCATTCCTGTGTGTGGAACAGGGAAGACTGGAGGAAAGGAGGGCTTCCCTAGGGGGCAGCTTCAGCTGGGTTTTGAGGGATGAGTAGGAGCCTCCCAGAGGGCCAGAGAGGGAAAGGAGGGCATGGCAGATAGGGAAACTCCCAGGTGAAAGCCCAGAGGCCTGGGAAGTTTGGGCCCAGGAAACCTGGACGGGGGCTGATCAACAATGAGGGGTCCGGGAGGGTAAACAGGAGGCACCGGGAAGACGAGAAGCACATCAGTGTCGTGCTCTTCGTGTCCGGCACTGACTGGGACTGCAGCGGAAGGAACTTATTTGCTGATGAGTGTTCCTCGCCTCGCCTTTGAGGAGACTGTGGCTGGCCGCCCTCGCTCCAGTCCTCCTCCAAGGGAACCACATGTTTCAGACAGAGGCTACTCCTCTGGCCTTGCTGTCAAAATGACACGACATAGGGCGCTGGGCTGAGCCAGCTACCTGCACACGCCATGGAACCAGGTGACAAAAAGGGAAGCTCTGTTCTGTCGCGCACCGAGATTGGGGTCATTTGTTACGCAGCATCACTAGCAAGAGCTGACTGATGGGAAGGATGCTGCTCAGGGGCACCTGTCTAGTGCTGCCAAGAAAACATCTGGAGAGGAAGGTGGACGTGGACGTGGGACGCAGGGGACAGGTGGAGAGGCGGGCACAGAGCCTGTTTTGTGAAATGGGGCGATGTTCTCAGCCTGGCTGGAACTCAGACAAGGAAGCTGAGGCACGGAGAAGTTACGTTACTTGTGGAATCGAGTTGAGGTTTGAATGCAGGTCGACACCCGGACTCGAGGGCACTCTGCCACCTCACCTCTTCCATACTGTCAAAATCCTTTACTTGTCGAGTCACATGCTGGGCGTGGTGGTACATACCGGTGATCCCAGGACTTAGGATGCTGAGCTAAGAGGGTCGCAGGTTCAAGACCAGCCTCAGCAATTTAGCAAGACCCTCAGCAACTTATCAAGACTCTATTCCAGAATAAAAAGGGCTGGGGGTATAGCTCGAAGGTAGAACATCATGGAGTTCAGTCCCTAGTACCACACACACACACACACACACAGCAGGATGATTTGGACCCAGCATGTCCCCAAAGGCTCATGTGTTGTGGGCTGGGTCGCTAGTGATGGGGATTTGGGGACATAATCATTTCCTACTGGCTCTGACCTCACTGATGGGCAAACCCACCGATTGGCTTATAATGTAAATGGATTACTGGGAGGTGGTAGAAACTATAGAACCTGTGGCCTGGGTGGGGGAGCGGGTTCCTGGGGCACACCCCTCGGGACTCTCTCCTGCCATAAGCAGACAGCGTTCTTCCACCCTGGCCTTCCACCACGATGCTTGGCGCACCTCAGGCCGGCAGCGATGGCGCCAGCCCACCATGGCCTGAACTCCTGAAACCTTTCTTCCCTCAGGTTGTCTTCCTCGGGTGTTTTGTCATAGCAACGGGAGCTGCCTGATGCACCACATCATCCCTTCCTAGCGTCCTAGGAGTCTGTAGCATGCAGAGCAGCCGTCTCCTCTGATTCCTGGGGAGGGAGGGATGTGGCAGCTGGGTCCTCTTCTCCCAGGACACCCTAACCGCAGGTGTTTTCTCCCTTACTGCCTCCTTCAGGAGCCAGGCAGCCCTGTGCAAGCCCTGGCCCTGGCCCTGCGGAGCGGATCACCATCCCAGCAGCCGCTCCCCAGCCTCCCCAGCCTCCCAGCCTCCCCAGAGCAGCCCTCTCCATGGACCTTCAAACAGCAACAACGAGGGACCCGGAGGGTTCTGCTCCCTCTAAGCCAGTGACCTCGTTCTAGTGCCCGGGGCGGAGCGGCTTCCCCAGGACAGACAGGGGAGGCGGGTTTCACAGACATAAACTCAGCCCAGCAAGTTCCGGCGACCTGCCCAGGCTCCCACAGCTGAAGAGCCTGGCCCTGTTGATTCCATGGCCGGGGTGGGGGCGGGGGTCACCGTTCCTGGGGAAGAGCTGAGCTGAGTCCCACTGAACAGGCTGATGAGGATGAATTACGAGCAGGATGAGCGGCTGTGGGTCCCCCTCTGCCAGGGGGGCCTATGATTGGCCATTGAAAAGCAGACTTCCGAGCCGGGCGTGGTGGCGCACGCTTGTAATCCCAGCATTAGGGAGGCTGAGACCGGAGGATCCAGGTTCGTGGCCAGCCTCGGCTAACTAGTGAGGCACTCTGCAACTTAGTGAGACTCGGTTTCAAAATAAAGAATAAAAAATAGGGCTGGGGGTATAGCTCGGAGGTAGAACACCCCTGAGTTCAATCCCTAGTACCACAAAATAAAAAAAAGAAAAAGAAAAAGAAAAGCAGACTTCCAAAGCTGGGTGCAGTTGGGCATGCATGGGAGACTGGAGAGTAGCAAGTTCAAAGCCAGCCTCAGCAACTTGGTGAGACCCTTAGCAACTGAGCGAGACCCTGTTTCAAAGCAAAAAAAAAAAAAAAAAAAAAAAAAAAAAAAAAAAAAAAAAAAA
>PVLC010034981.1:0-16594 GCA_004027655.1 Graphiurus murinus | reverse complement strand
TAGGATTAGATAGGGGCAGAGGGCGTGTTACCCCTTCAAGGGATATGCAAACATCACCCCACCCCTCAAAAAGCCAACTCCTGGGGAGCGGCGCTTGTCTCTCGCGTGCGTCCCTCCGCCTCGGTCCCCGGTGGCGCCCATCTGCCCAGCTCCACGTGGGCCCGCTTCCTGACATTGCGCCCGGCTCCTTTTATTTATCTTGGACTCCAAAGTTGTTCTCCTTTGCTTCCTCCCTACCCCCTTGCCACCTCCAGGAGTCTCCCCCCCCCCCCCCCCCCCCCCCCCCCCCCCCCAAGTCCGGAGTCCCGGCGAATCTATGCTAATTATTTCAAACCTGCGCCGGGTCCCCCGCGCAGTCTCCACGCCCCCGGCCCCGCCCGCCCTGTCGCTCCAGCCAGGCGCTTTCTTCCCTCCCGACGCAGCCTCCGTGGCTCCTCATTTCAATAGCCTGGCCCGGGAGCCGGAGCCCCCTCCCCGGCGCTGCCTCCGTCAGCCGTGGGACAGACGTTAGGGTATTCATTAACTGAGAGCCGAGGAATAACGGCATTATTCCCCCCAGAGAGGGCACCCTGCCCCCGCGACTATCTGAGGCTTCATTGTAAAAGGATTAAAAGTTAAAGACCTCCATCTTATGATTCTTTCATTTAATCTTCCTGGCGCCTGGGAGGCATGCTCGATGGATGATGGCTTTTAAAATATTCCTAATGTCGGCTACCTTAAGACTCCAAGCCGGGCAAACAAACGTAATTTATTTCCAGAAGAAAGGGGATATTGAGATGTTTAAGTTTATGAACCGCCGTCTTCATGTATATTTGTTAAGTTCTGACAAATACCCAAATAACGTTAAAATCAGCCATTCATCACTTATGAATTTATGCAAAACTTTCTGTGCCCCGGGCCAATATTTTTTTAGACAGAGTTTCACTTGCGAGGGGCGGAGGAGGTGGGGAGGAGGGAAGAGGAGGGGGTTTGCGGGGTGGTGGGGGGAGCCGAAAGCAAGAATTTTCATGCCTGGTAAACACGCGAATTATTCGAAGAGAGTTATTCCCAGCTGGGCGGGCAGCCAAAACTCTCGGAGAGCGCGCCGAGGCCAGCGCCCCCACCCCCACGTTGGCAATGTCATTGGATTACAATGCGAGGTCTTCCCCTCCGCAGGCCCGCCCGCCCGCCCGCGCCCCTCCTCCCCACCCCTGTCCACTTGGAAAACCCGCTCGCAGCCGGCGAGCTTCTCGGCTTTCAGAGCGGAGCCAGTGTGAGCTGGGAGGACCCGGGCTGCAGACGTGACGGGCCACAGACCACCGGACTGACTGACCCCAAAGCGGAGGCGCGAGGCCGGTGCGGAAAGAGGACCCAGCAGGACCCAGGCAGTCGCAGAAGAAAACCAAGGGGGTCCAGGAGCACGTGCCCAATGCACAGCCGGTTACGTCTCCATTATGATTAATGTTGATAATACTATAATACTAATAATAGTATCAACACGGAGAGGGGGAGAGCTCTCTGGGCAAAGAGGCAGGGAAACTGCCCCCTGGGGTCACCTAGTGCCTATCACCTGTAAGGAGAAGAGTTGATCTAGGTGTTATCTGTGGCCTTGACAGTCTGTATCTATGAATTTGGTGGGGTTGGGGGTGGGGGCGATGCCTCCCCAGGTTGGAGATTTATAACCATTGCAGATACCTGCATTTCAACTTTTTTGAAATCCTGGAAGAGAATGAATGGCAAGGTTCCTTCTCCTCCTCTGCCCCTCCCATTGAGACTGTGAGAATTCTCTCATCCACTCTCTTTTTGTAACTTTTCCCTTTATTCCTTCCTTCCCCCCTTTGGAGACCCTGCCACGCTCCAGGCACCAGCACACTGAGACCCAGTATCCACAGGAAGCCAGCCCTCTCAGTGAGGGCCCTCTGGCCCCCAGAGTCTGGGAACTGGATCTGGTTCCCTGTTGAGATGGAAAAGTCAGGGGTCCATTATCAGTCTTGCTTTTGAGACTCCTGGGAAAGGGGGTTGAAGTTTGGTGGCAGCTGCAGGAGGAAGCTGGCTGTGTATTAAGAGCTCTTAGCTGAGCTGGTTGGGGACAGCAGGGGGAGGGCCCAGCCCATATTGGTATTTTGAAGGGGGTGATTCATCCTTTTTCTTTAATGCTCTTGGAATGTCAGAGCTGGAGGGGAGCTTAGATTCCAATGCCCACCGCTCAATTTACCAATGAGAAGACTGGGAACTCTGCAGCCATCCGCCAAAGATCACACAGATAAATACAGTTGGGGTTGGCTAGGTGGTCCCTCTATTGTGCCTCTTCACTGTTCTCTTTCTCTTTGTTCTTTCTTTTTTCTTTATTTTTTTAGTTCGTATTGGTGGGAGACTTCTGAGCAAGCCGATGAGCCATTCCATTGTACTCTAGTCGGCGGGTACTTATTAATAGTGTGTTGTGTGTCAGGCATGGTGCTAGGCCATTTACCCTCATTCTCATTTAAGGTCCTTAGTTTCTAAGTAAGGAAACTGGAGCTCAAAGAATTTAAGCATCTTGCCCACAGCCACACAGTACATGGAACAATCATGGCTCAAAATCTAAGCTAATACCAAAGCCTGTGGTTCTTCCAATTCCTCTTCCTTCCTTCAGGGGCTTGAACACCTGGCCTGGGGGACACACCTTGCACCACATCATGTGCCGGGAAATCTCCACTCGGGCTCTGTGGAGATTTCTACCTGACTAGCCACACAAAACATTTTTGTGCTCTCTGTTATGTGACAATACCTCCCCTTCCCCTCTCCCTACACACACAAGGAGGTCACAATTCTGTAAAGGAGGAAAGAAAGGAAGATCAAGGGATAAAAAAAGGAATTATGCCATCAAATAAACTTAGGCCAGAAAGACTAGGCATCCAGAGAAGACATTTAACTAAAGTCTCAAAGAATGAGTCAAATTTCAATCCATGGACACTGACACGAGGATTCGGGAGGAAAGGGCATTTGGATGGAGGGCGCGGTATATACAAGTAAAAGCATGGTGTTGGGAAACTGTATTTGTGTGTTTGGGAAATAGCTCAAACAAACTTTAGCATAAGATGGCTTCATGCCGAGGAGAGCAAGCAATAAAGTCTGAAAAGCAGGCTGTAGCCAAATTAGGGAGGATTTTGAATGCCAACTATGAGCACTAAACTTTATTTCTCAAGCAATAGGGAGCTATTGTGAGCTCTTGAATAGGGTAAGGACACTGTTAGAACACAATGGCAAAAGATATTATTTACTCACTTAATAAACATGTTTTAGCCCTATCCTGGCTATCTGTTGGTATACAACAAGCTACCCCAAAATTAAGAGTCTTAAAACAACCATTTTATTTGCTCATGATTCTGTGGGTCAGAAATTCGGGAAAGGCTCCACTGGACAGTTCATCTCTTATACTCATTGCGACAGCTGAGGGCTGGAGGATTCACTTCCAAAATGGCTTCTAGCACAGGGAGTCAGCCGAGAGCTCAGAGAGCATGTTGACCAGCAACCCTGCAAGGGGCAACTCCATGAGGCTTGGGTTTTCTCCAGCCTGATGGCTTCAGGATAGTTAGACTTGAAAGTCGTTGCTCTGAGTAAAATGTCCCAAGAGGCCTGGATGGATGCTGCAGGGCATCTTATGACCAAGCCTCAAAAATCTCACAGTAGCATTTCTACCTCGGTTTATTGGGCAAGGATGCCTCTAAAACCAGCCTGGATTCAAGAGGAAGGAAATTAGTACCATCTCTCATTGGGAGGAACAGCAAAGAATGGGGGGCCATCTTTAATCTACCTTGCAATAGGCACTTCTATAGGTCAGGCCCTGTTTTCCATGCTCAGGTGCTTACATGTATGGAAGTGTAGTCATTTTCAATATGCAATTGGAGCCAGTGTCCAGGAGGAATGGGAGATGGGAATAGCGGCTGCTGGGAGATTGGTTACCCAGGCCTTGCTGTGGTCCATTCTTAAGGCGTATTAGTACCAGTGAATATAGAGATCATTGGCCAGAAGACTGGAGAACATTTGGTGACTGACAGGACATGGGGAGACATGCAATGGCCTGCAAGGGACCAGGCACAGAAAAGGAACCTCTGATGAATGAGCTGTGCTCCTCCCCCATACCACCCCATACACAGGGCAGTGCATCGCCTGCAGGTGCAGTAAATACTAGATAAAATGGTGCAAACTGACTTGGGTGTCCAGAGGGAGTCATGGTAGGTTCTTGAGCAAGGAAGATTCTTCTGGATGAGATGTGTGGGGTTTTTGTTTGTGTGTTTGCTTGGGGTTTGGGTACTGAGGATGGAACCCAGGGGCATTCTACCTCCAAGCTACAACCCTAGCCTTTTTAATTTTATTTTTGTTGCTCTTGTTGGTACTGGGGATTGAATCCAGAGGCTTTCTACCCCTGAACTATACTCTCATCCTTATTTTTTTTTTATTTTGAAACAAGATCTCACTAAGTTGGAGAGGGCCTCACTAGGTAGCTGAGGCTGGCCACGAACCCAGATCCTCTGGTCTCAACCTCCCAAATGCTGGGATTACAAGCATGAGCCACCTCGCCCAGCTTGCTAGGATTGTTTTTTTAAAAAATCAAAATGGTAAAATTGCAGGCTGGAAAGCCACAGAAGGCACTGCTACTGCCACCCAGCCCTGAAGGTAGCATGATCAGGGAGAAGGAAGTGAGAGAGATGAAACTGATGGGAGTTTTAAGGGAAAACAGAGGTTGGATCCAACCTGCATTGTGGGATAAAGCATGAACTTGCTGGTGTTGGGAAGACGTGTGCCCCTGAAATAGAATATCCCCCGTCCCCCACCCCCCATGTTTTGCCATAGTGATAGCTTTTCCTCATCATGGGCTCCCCTCCTGATACTACCTACCAGGAGCATTAAAGGCCTATGCATTTGGGATCCCTGGGTTAGCTAGAAAGAGGGGACTGAAAATAAAAAAGCAAACTTTTAGTCCTTTGAAATAACAATAAAAGGATGTCCCAGAGGAAACCATGTACAGAATTTGGAAAGGGCATCCAGATGTTAAAGGAAAGATGATAGGATTACAATATTTAAACTGGGGTATCCTTAAAGTCTTTATCCCTTCCTTTGACTGCAAAAATTAAAGCTAATCAAGGTTGAGTGACTTATTCTTGTTGTAGTTACTTTGGATCAGAATTGGCACTAGAAGTGACATTTCCAGATTTCCAATTCAACCCTCCTTTTACAGTTGTTCTAAGTGTAAACAGTATTAGAATATAAAAAATACTTTCAAGTACATAATCTTATATGAAGTGCGATGTGAAATAGGTCTGCCTTACATCCATAGCCTAGCACAAGTCTTAACCTGTAGCAGTACTTCACAAATATTAACTGGAGAAATCTACGTACATAGGTCCATTTCACAGATGGGAACACTGATGCTCAGAGCAGATGATCATAGGACGGAGGCTCGCAGAGCTCATTCCTGATGGTGGAGGCAGGCAGAGTTGGTGCCCTGGGTGCTGGGAGATCCAGCTGCTGCCATCTCTCTATGATCAGGTTGAGCTCTAGAAAACCAACCACTTATCTGCTCAGCCAGTCTACGCAGCAAGAACATGGAAGATAGTGGGGGTCTACACCTGCCTAGTGAGGCAGGCCCTGCAGTGGCGGGTTTCCACAGCTAGTATTGTTAAGGACTCCTGACTGGTGTTCAGTTTATCCCATTAGGGGGGGAAATTAGTCAAAGAAGGAAAGTAGTCCTTCCCTCAATTTGCAGATGCAAAAACTTGTAGAAAAAGGAAGCCTCAGGGTCTCGGCCAAGATCCAACAGGTAGCTAGCTGGCGGCAGAGCCAAGTTCTAGCAGTGCCGGCATCTGCAGGCTGCTGGGAGAGGCGGGGTTAGTGCCCCGAGTTTATAATCCCAACCGGTCTCCCTGATTCTACGCTCACCCCAGCTCCAATCCATTCTCCACGCTATAGCCCCAGTGACCTTAAGACACACATGTGGTCTTGTCACTCCCCTGCTTAAAACCTCTCCAGGGCTTCCCATTGCTCCAAGGATAACGGATCCTTACCAGGCGGAGGCCCTCTCTCCCCCGACTCAGGGTTCAAGCCACACTGGCTGCCTTTCAGATCCTCTCACATACAAGGCTCCCCAGAGCTTCAGGGCTTTTGCACACGTTGCACCTTCAGGCTGGGGATGCATCCTCTGCTACCAGCACCCCTGAATACCAGCCCATGCTTTAGTCCACAGGCCTAGGGGATGCAGGTTGGACCCCTCTGATCCCTTCTCTCTGACTCTCTGCACTTTTCCTTTATAGGATGGATCCATGTTTGCAGTTGGTACAGTCATGCGTTGTCTAATGTCAAAGACACATTCCGAAAACTGCACTGTTAGGTGATTTAATCATTGTGTGAACATCACAGAACATCCAACACAGGCCTAGATGGTCTTGTTCAATCTCTTGATGTAACCAAGAGACACAGTAAGCAGGAGATGCATGAGGCCACTTCTGGTGTCACACAGCAAAGTGCTTTACAGTACAACTTTTTTTTTTTTTAAAGTTAGAGTACACTCTAAAGTAATGATGAAGATGGTATAATAAATATGTAAAACAGGCAAGTAGTCATTTGTTATCATTTTTTAGTATGCGTCATACATACTTGTATGTGCTATACTTTTATAGGACTAGAAGTTCAGCTAAGTTTATTTATACCAGCATGACCACAAATGTGTGACTGACGTGCTGTGCTTTGACATCACCATGGCTATGACGCCACTAGGCGACAGGAATGTTTCAGTTCCATTATAGTCCTGTGGAACTGCAGTCATATATGCAGTCCATTGTGAACCAAACCGTCATGATGCAATGCATGGCTATATTTATAATCCACAGCTGTTTGTGTGTTCTCCTCTTCTGGTAGATAGCCTCCTGCCTCAGTTCAACTCGCCAAGGTATCTCTGGTTACTGGTGCACTTTGGGGTTCATGTAGACACTGTGTAGGGAGATGGTGGTGTACACTGAAGATGAAGAAATATTATTTGACCCCCTTCCTGATATAAACCATGTTCTATCTGAGGTTCCAAGCAGACCAGGAGTTCAGAGTCCAGCTCTTGTAAGATAGTGATCTGCGACAAATTTAAGAACATGCCCAAAGGTGCAATGTAGGGCAGGGAGCACAGAACCCTAAGGTGACTCTATCAATTCTGGGGATTACAATGACTCCCAGGTAACTGAACCTAAAAGTCCTGTCTGCCTGAGTAGGTGGGGAGGGATTGCTGAATTGATCGCCATATAAATTCTGGGGCAAATCACCCCCCACCCCCCACACACACATGGGAGATGACTACCCAGAAAAGCCTCCCATTAGAACAAGCTCAAAGGGCTCAGTTATTCAGGGAGAAAATTTCCAATTCATGAAGAAGACTCTTAAGGGTCTTGGATAGAAGAATCCCTTTTCCCCACATCTAAAATCCAAAAAAACAAGGGAGATTACCTTATCTGCTGGACAGTTAAAACTTGATCTTTCCTGCCCAGGGAATAATAAAATTAAGCAATGACTAACTCATGTCTAATGCTCTACAGTTTACAAACCACTTTCACATCCATTATCTCTTTCAAATCCACACAACAGCTCCTGACCAGAATTTTGATTATCGGCTTAAAGATAAGGAAACTGAGATTGAAGAGTAACCCACCCTGGAGGCCAAAATCTTTCCACTGAGGAGGAACTTGATATCGTGGAGGAAAACAAAATAAAATAGCATGGAGTTTGGAAAACAGTCTGGGTTTGAATCCCGGCTCTATGGCTATTCTCTGCAGACCCTGGTTAAGGCACATGACCTCTCTTAGATTGTTTTTTGACATCTACTTTACCAGGGTTTGCGGATGTTCCATTGTGTTCAATGTATGTAGCTCCTGATGGGGTGCAAGAGTATAGCAAGTGATAGTTTCCTTTCCTCTCTCCAGGGCGAGGGTCTATGCCATCTCCCTCTCCATCTGAGTAGAAATCAAATATCCTGCTACTCCTATCCCAGGAGGTGTTGACCAGCTCCTGGCCCAGGTCTTTGTCCTGCAAGATCCAATGGGTTTTTTTTTTCCCCTTGGCTAACAAAATGTTTTTGAGTTTAGGGCCATTTTTTGTTTTTGTTTTATTTTGTTGTTTGCTCATTGTTGATGATGGTTTCAAATTATTAGCCAAAGAATGAATGAGGTAGGAAAACAAATGACCAAAAGCAAAGCTGAGAGAGATAAAAGGTTAAAGCAAAACAGAGGAAAACTGGGAACACAGGGAATTTATTTCACATGAACAAAGGTAGGAATCCAGCCCAGGTAAACTAGACTTAATTTATTCTAATTCTATAAATTCTTCATTTCTAGTTATTGCCTATTGACCAGTAATTATCTTAGTGGAATCGCTCAGAAGTGACTACCTCTCAGAAACAGACTCAACTGGTGTCAGTCATGGGGAGGAATCTTGTCGTAGGAGAGATCATCACTGCCAGGAAGGGCCAAAGCCGCTCAAAGAGTCAGCGTGTAATGACGGTCATGAGGGCCTTAAAGAGCATCTGCCTACTAGTGACCACCACCACAGACAATGAGGAAAGTGAGGCCCAGAGAGGGAAAGTGACCTGGTCAATGCCAAACTGTTATAGATTGCATATAGATGGTCTACCACGTATCAGAATCCTCACCTCACAGAATATCTATCAATGTCTCCTAAGTTCTCTCCCAACCCATCTGTTCATCCCCATCCTTGCTTTGTGGCTATAGCCCAGGTGCTTGTCATCTCTTGTCTTGGCCGTCACAATCACCTGATGGTTTATTTCTTCACCTGCAGCCTTGCTCCATCTTGTGCATTATCACCAGAGTTGCCATTTTCCAGTACACACTCCAAACTTTCAAGACCTCCCCTTCTACTCCAGAACCAAAGCTAAATTCTTTAGCATGACACCCAAGTTCCTTTACAATTCATAACCCCAATCCACCTTCCACTATAATCCACAGCTATCTTCTGTCCACTCCACCCCCACCAAGCAGCCAAACCAACTTACTCATGGCTGCCCTAACTTGCCATCTCTTTCACACTTCTGAGTTTTGCTTAAACTCTTCATTCTTCCTGATAGATCCCTGTCCCCCCTCTGTCCCATCACCCCTAAACAGAGAAGACCTACTCAAATCCCAGGGCTCTTCTTAGCCCTTGGCCAGAGTGGAATTAATCATGCTAAGCTTTGTCCTCCCATAATGCTGGTGATGAATAATAACAATAATAATAATAATAATAATAGATATTAACAGCCCAAATGTGACAAGCACCATCCTGGGTATTTTACATGAATTCTATCATTTAAACTCCCAATAGTATTCTCATGTGGTATTACTATTGCTGAGTAACAGGTCCACAAAGATCTGGTGATTTACCCAAAGACTTCCAATTAGTGGCAAAATCAGGACTCAAAACAAGGGTTCAAAACCCAGGCTGTCTACGATGTTGCATACTGTATCCTATCAGTGCTTATCACATTGTACTAAATGAGTATGGACCTACATCTGGCTGCCTCTGGATTCCAAAGCTGTTTGAGGGTAACTACTATGATTCTGATTTCCAACCCTATCATCCCAAAATGGTGCTTAATATATAATCGGGATTTAGTGAATAGAGAGTGAAAGAGTAACTAAAATATTCAATGTGAGAAGGGGCTCCGTTTATTTGTTTTTTCATGAATCAAATCCAAATGAAATTAGTTGGGTTGGTTAATGAACATTGGTCAATTCCAACTTCAATTTAAGGAGGCCTTTTAAAGACATAGGTAGTGTGAGGTTGTGAACGGGTAGTCCTTGAAGCTGGGCTGAAGCTCTTTGCTCTGCCCAGCCCAGCTGAGTGGCTGATACTATCAATGACATTGTAAGCTCTAAACCCCGAACAAACACGAGCCTCTGTTATTCGCAATATGTGCTTCTCCAAAGAGCACTCAAGTAGCCCGGCCAGACAGAGAGAGAAAGTGGAGAAAGATTACCCCAGAGACCACTGGAGTCTGGCTTGGAGAGGCCTGTGAATGCCTGACAGCCATGCTCTTCCATAGACATGACTGTCCTATGAGGAGCAAGCCTGACAAAGGATGGAACAATGAGGAATTGTGGTCTCTTTGTTCCAGGAGAGGCTGGGGCAGAGTCATGGAATAGCATTGAAGGACATCAAGGCAGTGTGGCATTTGCTCCAATCATTGTCTCAATAGGGGTGAAGAAACCAAGATCCAGAGAGATGCGGAGTCCTGTCCAAAGTAGCAAAGGCCCTGGGACTTGATCCTAGTGACACCCATGAAATCCCCCATTAAAATCACTTATTTATTTTATTTATTTATTTTGTGGTGTATTCTACCTCCAAGATACACTGCCCAGCCTATTTTATTTTTTAAGTTTGAAACAGGGTCTCTCGAAGTTGCTGAGAACCTCAGAACTAAGGCTAAGTTGCTGAGGCTGGATTTGAACCTGTAATCCTCCTGTTTCGGCCTTCCAAGTACCGGTATTATAGGCATGTACCACCACACCCAGTTAAAATCATTTTTTTAAAAAAAGTTCAATATGATCATCTTCTTTGTTCCCGAGTGAAGCATTTCTTTCAACATCATGCCAATTAGATCCCTACTGTCCCACCAATGTCAGAGGGACCCTTCTATTGTCTCCAAAGCCCTGAGAGGAATGAGAGAGATCACCAGAAGGATTGGAGGATCAGCTGCCTTCTCCCTGCCAGGGCAGACTATATTCTGGCTCTCAGGGACAGGCTGCTGCCTCCTCTTCCCTGAGACATCTCCAGAGATGCAACCTTCTGAGGCCAGTAGATCAGCACGCCATCTGAATCAGGTCAACATCATAGGTAGAAAAGGGTCAAGTTTTGGAGTAACAGAGATCCAGATTGGCAGACCAGTCTGAGAATTAGCCAGAGAATGGCCAGACCAACGAGACCAATGTCACATTATGTTGGGTTTTTGTTGTTGCTGTTGTTTTTCATTTGTTCGTTTTTTCTATCTGTTGAACACTAACCCCATGACAGGCACTGTATGGAGTCAAAAAAATTTTAAACTTCCTGCTTTCCTGCAGTTTGTCCATGGACAGAATCAGTAAGAGCAACTATTGTTCACTGGGTACTTACTTCCGAGGTCAAGCACTGTGCTACAGATACCTCTACTTGTTCCTCATGAGGCTAGGAGGGGAGACTGCTGTTTACAGATGAGGCAAGTGAGGCACACAGCAGAGACACCATATCGCAATGAAATATATGACACCAGTGGAACTGATGCTGTAACTATGTCACATAGTTCATTTGAGGGGACCTTAAAGATTAGGTAATGTGATTCTCTACCTTCCCCCATTTTACGCTGGAGGAAATTGAGCCTACAACATAGTAGCTCCACAATATTTATCTATGGAAATGCAAAGAGGGGAAGTGTTATGCTAAGAAACTAAAGGTTACCCAGCTAGAAAAGAGCAGATCTGGGATGCTCAAGACCACAGAGCTACTAAGGGAATAGGAGTAAACTCCAGTATCAACTCCTAGTTGAGCCTAATTCAACACACATCTGCTAAGCACCTACCAAGCCAAGTGTTGGAGCTATAGTGATGTGTCAGAAGTGGCCCCTAGCCTTGAAGTGGGACAGCATTGCTATGTGAGCTCTCAATCCAGCCCAGGAGCTTCAACAGTTTGAAGGATAAGTACTAATGAGCCAGGAAAATGGGGAAGCAGAAGAGAAGAGGCATTCCTAGTAAGGGGAATGGCATGACCAACAGGCCAGGAGATCTCAAATTGCTTGGTGTGAACTGAGGACAACATACAGTTCAAGGTTACTACAACAGAGAGCATGAGCCTAGGAATGGTGAAAAATAAAACTAGGGCATAAAACAAGGTACACAATGGAGAGCCTTATAATCCATGTTCAGTAATTTAGACTCTACCTTCAAGACCTTTGGAAGTCATTAAAATGTTCCTTCGGAGAGGATTCTCATGTAAAGCATTGAAGGACTGATGTGAAGCCACAGAATATTCTGGATGCCATGTAGAAGACAGTCAGAAAGGAAGAAACAATTGGTAAAGGGCCTAGGCTCAAGATTGGGTGACCCTTTATCATGGAAGAATTGGAGATGGAAAGACAGGAACTGACACAAGAATTTCTTGGGAGGTAAAATCGACAGGATTTGGTGATATGGATGGTCAAAAGAAAAGAGAGCCAAGGACACCCCTATATGCTTCCCATTACATAACCATGACTACTCTCTGTAGTGCTCCCAGCCCATAAGGTACCTAAATATATGACATCATCCTGAGACTGCCTGGAGACCACACACCTGGCAGAAAGAACAGCCTTAGACCAGTCAAGGACTGTCCAGTGTGGCTCTGTAACCAACAGGCAGGGTGCCTTTAGGATAGTTACATAAAATTTGACCTTGCTTCCCTCATCTGAGGTAGATAGTTGTCCTAGACCATCTCTCTGATGTCTTCCAGCCCTATCTAGCCTGCTTATGCAATTTGATGCAAAGATCAAATGCATTCATTCATTCCTTCATTCACTCAGCACCTTCCATATATCTAGCCCTATGCTAGGCTCTGGGAGTCTCAAGGTGAACAAGAGCCAATCCCTGCTCTCATGGAGAGAGGATGGGAAGACAGAGACAAACGACAGGCGATTCCAACATGAGCTATTGGATCAGAAGGCACATGGAAGGTTAGCAGTACAAGAATCAGGAACTGTTTTCTTGAGAACTAGACATCCAAATTGATATTGAAAGGTAAATAGTTAGTCTGGCAAGGAAAGAGGAGAGATATTCCAGGCAGCAGTAACAACACTGAGCAAATGTCAGAAAGTAAGAGAGTATATGATCAACTAAGGGAATTGAAAATAAGAACCGTATGTGAAAGTGTGTAGCAAACAACAAAATACTACATTAAAATTACCATCGTGTTCATAATGTAGAACCTGCTGACATACACCATGAGCAGAACACTTTTCATTTTCCTAATGACCATGTTGTCCAAGTCCTTCAGACTCTGTATTTATCTCTTCTGGATGGTGATGGGGATACTGACAAGTATTTTCCATTTGTCAATAATTTTTTCTATCCTTCATGATTTTTCCTTCAGGAAAGAATATCAGAGATGTGTACAGTACAGTTGAATTACCCATCATGTCTTCAGATTCTCAAACAATTTTGGGGGGGAGTACTAGAGATCGAACCCAGGGCATATACTTCTAAGTTATAGGCCCAGCCCTGTTTTTTTTATTTATTTATTTTATTTATTTATTTATTTATTTATTTATTTATTTATTTATTTATATTTTTAAACAGGATCTTGTCGAGTTGCCTAGAGTCTCACTAAGTTGCTGAAACTGGCCTCGAACCTGTGATCCTCCTGTCTTGGCCTCCCAAGCACCATGATTACAGGTGCACACCACCATGCCCAGAAAGATTCTCAAACTATTCCGTAGTGGCAAAAAAAAAAAAAGAGAGAGGAAGAAAGAAAAGGACATTTCCATCTGCATTTTACAGATGAAGATGGTTAAACACAAACAAGTTGAATGGCAGAGAAGCCAGCATTTGAACTCCATCCCTCTGGCTCTAGGTCAGACCAATACAGACCTCCTGATTGCATTTATCATAGAACCACATTCATCATTCCAAGACTTTCATGATAGAGTGATCGATCCACAGTAAGCATCCCTTTTCAGGGATTACCTTGTAACCTTAAACCTCCTTACTTAAGCATCTCCAAATCACTTTGACTGGAAGATAGGACTGGCCTATGTCTGGAGAGGTTTCCTGTAAGCAGAAAATCTTATCCGTAATGGGTAGACTTCCCAAGTTTAATCAAGGAAGGTGGTATTTCCTGTCTCTAGGATTCTGGCTTTTTGACCTCTTTGGCCTTAGTCAATACTTGTTTAGAATTTAGAATCCAACTTATTTGAAGGCTTAAACCAAGTGGAGGAGTAAAAGGGAATTGGGTCTGGACCCAGAAGACTAGTGTTGGAACTTTTCTTGGCTTTGCCTCCATCATACCTGGTTTAAATCATAATGCTGCCCATCATTAGTTCTACAACCACGTGCAAATCATATAGTTCCTCTTCCAGAAAAATGACACCAATCCTTATCTATCATAGTGTGATGCTACTTAACCAGTATTAGTTGAACAGATAATATCAGTTAATATAAATATAACACTTGCATAACTGACATTTATTGACTAGATGGGAGAGACTATTGACTGAATAAATGGGAGAATTTCCAAGAGTTCCCTTCACTCTTCTCTTCCTCTCTGGTCCACTTTCCTCGCCCCTGATATGGAGATAAAAATCTCTCCTTTGAATCCTTAATGGGACATCTGAGCAAATCCCAGAAGTCATGTTTGCAGAAGTTCTTATGAAGTTTAAGAGTCTAAGATGATCTAAGGTCAAATTTACACTACCTGAGGAACCACATATATTATTTCTCCTCTGCCAAATGTGCTAAGGGTGGGGCATCACCATCATTTCCAGGCTAGATAAGAAAAGCAGAGCTCAGGAGGATAAAGGCTTCCTCCAGGCTGAGGAGATAGCCTTTGCTAGAGAAGATATTAGAAGCCAGGTTGGTGTGACTCCAAATCCAATATTCTTCCCATCACAGTCTCTGATCCCATTGAGTCTAGAGGTTGCTGTCTTAATCTCTGGAACCAGGATACCTGCGGTCCCGTCTGAGATCACCTGAGATTAGTGGCGTGTCACTGGGGGAGAGTCAAGTATCTTCTCTGGTCCTTGTTTCCTCATAGTGCTTGTCCGTGGGCATAAGACTCTTCACCTCACTTTCTTCCAGTTTCTTCAACTCAAAAAAAGAAGAAAATAACAATAATTGCTGTGCTGCACTGGAGCAAGAGGTAGAACTTAATCTTGACTTTAGCTAGGATTTAGGATTCTCCTAGTTTGAGATGTCTCATCTCCTCTGGGAAGCCTTCCCAGATCATTCCCAAGGGCTGTAGCTGTATTTAGTCCTTATCATACCCTTAACATACACTTACACTGTTGCTAAATAACTCTATTCAAAATTTTTTATACCTCCATCGCTACTGTGAGATCCAGCTTTTTAGAATGCAGTAATAGTGGCAATGATTTTTTTGAATATTTACCATATGCCTGAAACTGGGCACTTACTTGATGAAACAGTTTTATTATTCCTGTTATATAGAAAACTGACATTCACAGAAGATGATTTGCCTGGGGACACACAGCTCTCTGTATGGAAGATGCTAAAAAATTATTTGGAGAACGAATGTACGCATGCATGAATGAGATATGTCCTCAAAACCATGGGCAATCTGGTTAACAAAGCTTTTGGTTTTTATGCTTTTACCCCACAGTATCAAGGAGAGAACTGGTTGCATGATGATGTTGGACTCAGACTTGGACAAAGTTGTAGCCAAGATGTCAGATGAGTTTTCTGAGGCCTCCATCCAATGAACACACACCCCAAGCAGTGTAGGAGAGAACACATCAGGTCAGATTTGAATCCTGCCCTTTCTAAGTGCAGAGGCCTGACACTAACAGTTCTAGAGTTCCAAGTCCGCAAGTGACAGACTGAATTGTCATTTCTTTGGGGAAGTTTGGTCCTTTGAGGATCTGAAGAGCCAGAGCAGAAAATTCTTTTCAAGGTGGGATTTCATCAATGGTGTTTATACTTTTTATGAAAACTAGATTCTCAAAGACCAATTCCTTTGACCTCTATAAGCCTCAGTTTCCCATAAGTCATGCTATTGACATTATTGAATAACAAAAACTAAAATCCTCAGCATTCAAAGTTTTTTGTTGTTGTTTGGTTGGTTTTTGTTTTTTGGTACTGGGGATGGAACCCAGAGGCATTCTACCTCTAAGCTGCACCTTCCCCAGACCTGGCCCTTTTTATTTATTTATAAAACTTTTTATTTTGAAACAAGGTCTTTCCAAGTTGCAGAAAACCTCACAAAGTTGCTTAAGGCTGGTCTCAAATCTGTGATCCTCCCGTTTCAGCCTCCCAAGTACTGGGATTACAGACATTCGCCACCACTTCCACTTCAAAACCTCTTCTCCTGCTCCACAAATCTTTTGCCTTCACTGCTACTTGGCACCCAAAAGTGACATCCAGCAAACAAGAGAGAGGAACCAAGGGGTGAGGCAGGAGGCTCGGTCCCTAGAAAAAGTCAGCATTCGCCAGACGTACCACAGCATTTAGTGGAACTCTGCACGGTGAGGTAGTAGTCATTGTCACATTTTCTGGAAGAGGAAACTGCAGCTTGCAGAGGCCTGTGAGCCTGTGAGATGATTAAGATACAGCCCTTACCCTCAAAGGGCCCCTCATTCAACAGAGGTGACAGACACGGAGCCGTGACCTATGGTCCAGTGAGGGAGTGCAAAGTCCAAAGTCCTCCAGGTCTGTGGAGAAAGCTGGATTGTCTTAAGAAGGAAGGTCTCCCTTGGGGGTGCATCTGCAAAGGGGGTGGCTTTGCCTGCCATCAGCTGTTCCACGATAATATACCATGCACTGTAATCCCTTCACTAGGATATGACAAGGACCAGTACTGGAAGGATGGCTGTGTGGTTTTAGATGATTGACTTGATATTTGTAAGCCTCTCTCTCTCTCTCTCTCTCTC
>PVLC010034980.1:0-16468 GCA_004027655.1 Graphiurus murinus | reverse complement strand
AATTTGGATTCGCACTATACTCTGAATCTCCACCAGGGGCGCTAGTGAGCACACACGCTGGGGTTCTGGGCTGTGTTGGGCAGGAGGGCAGAGCCTGAGGGACCAGGGGGCTGGGAGCCGAGGGGAGAGGTAAATCACACAGACCCAGGAGGCTAGTTTTGCTCAAAATGCTCTGTTTATTGCTCTATTAAATGACCACGAGCGAATTATAAAAAGACACCAAATGTCTCTGTCTGCCGTGGAATAAATATTTAAAGTCAGCAATAAAAACACGTGGCTCCAAGATAACACATGTTGCCAAAGAGTCATGCATGCCCTGCTGATGGGCTCTCACCACACGCATGGACACGGGAACACACGCAGAGCAACACGCAGCGAGACTCTGGGAAGGCTTTCCCACAGTGGCACAGGAAAATGTCCCACATAGATCTGGGGCCAAGTCCCCACCCTCCCCCACCCCCCACCCAGGCCCGGTTCCTCTGGGTTCCCCACCCCATCTGTCTCCTTCCTCTCCAATGCCTTGTGGGCTGGTCACTGCCTCCTGAGGGCATCTGACACCCAGGGGCCACCCTGGCTGTGATGCCCACCTCAACCCAGAGACCTTCCCCAGCTGGGGCCTCCCTGCCAACCCCTCGGAAGCTCCCCTGCCTGGCCCCCAAGTCCTCCGCCCAGGCCTCCACATCCTGGTCCCAATAACTGGGTGTAAAATGCAACCTGCCTGTTGGGAGAAGTGGGGGTGAGGGCCCGAGGCCGGCGCCTCTGCCTGGGCTGCTTAGGGGCCGGAGCTCATTACCCCTTTCCCGGGCTGAGGAGACACAGTGTCCGGTACAGACAGCAGAGATGGATGGACAGACAGAACACGCTGTGGCAGGACGCTTGGAGTGCGGCATCGAAATGTTTTGGATCAAGTAGCCATGGAACCATTGTTAAAAACTGAGGCCCTGGGTCTGCATGGTGTGGGTCAGGCGCTGGGGCCCCAGGCCCGGCCTGGCACCTTCCTCCCCCACCCCCCATATATACAGTAGGAAGAGCTATGCTGGGGGCAGGGGCCAGGCCAGGCTAGTAGAGAGGGAGGGAGCTGACTGGAGAGAAGGAAGGAGGAATGGCGGGGTGGGGGAGCAGGCCCAGACCCAAGGTGAGGCTGGGACTCAGGCTGGGCAGTGCCCAGAGGACCTCAGAGGAGAAGCGTGGTCACTCTGGGGATTGGCGTGACAGCTGCTTCTCATAGAGGCTCATGACGTGGTGCACAAACTGGTACTGCTCACATGTCTGGATCATGCCACCCCTGCCCGGTAGAGATGCAAGGTGGGGAGGGGTTGCAGGAGGGGATCCCAAAGCCCATGGAGTACCAATCGTTCCTGAGGCATGCCCGGGGCCTTGTCCTGTGCGGGTGGGAGGGACCAGCCCTCGCCAGCCATTGCCCTCTGCCCCTCCTTGTCAGGGACACAGATGGTGTATCTCCACTGTCAGCCCGACCTGTCCACCAGCTCCGCTTCTCTCCCCGCTTCCTCCAGAAGGGGAACCACCTGGATCCTGCCCCTCTACCAGCTGTCCTGCCCACTCCTCATGTGCCCGTCAGTCTACGCCTGGTGTGCTGTCTGACCCTCACCCTGCGTACCTGTCAGTCTCCCCCATGGTTCCCACTACCACCCTTGGGCTGACCTGTCTTGGCGGAGCTGGCACGTGGTCTTCAGGATGTCCACCACACCCTCATGCCGCAGCTGCTGGCAGCAGATGCTGGTGGCGATGAAGCATCCGGTCCTGCCGATCCCTGCACTGAGGGCCGAGGGGACAGGTGGGGTGAGGCAGGGCAGCCCAGGGCACGGGGAGCAGCCCCGCCCCAGTGGGTGGCTGGGAACCCACCTGCAGTGGACGATGATGGGGGCACAGTGGGGCCCCTCCTGCTGGGCTGCCTCCTCCACCTCCCGCACCAGGTGCAGGAGTGGGGGGGCCCGGTCTGGGGTCTTCTGGTCAGGCCAGGATGTGAACCAGTAATGCTTCAGGCCTCGCTCTTCAGACCCGCTCTGCCCAGGAGACAGAGGCCCACCCCAGAGATGTATGAATGCTTTCAGCCCACAGAGCACTCAGAGGTGGAGACAGGTGGATGGAGGAAGAACACACGACAGAGGATGCAGACCCCTTGGCCCTCCCAGCTGCACCACCCTGCCCAGTGGCACCATACGGGCCTGGAGTTAGCCGGTCAGCGGCGTTGGCACTGGTCTTCTCTTCAGATCAGCCCTACAACTCCAGGATCATCCAAGAGAGCCCAAGAGCCTCGTCTCCAAGTCATTACTGTCCTTAGGTTCCTTGTCCTGACAGATGTCCCACCAGTCCCTCAGTCACATGACCCAGAGCCCCAGGACTCTTCCTCTCCCTGGCTATGCTGGTCCCCCACCCCACTATCCTCATTAAGTGTTACCTCCCCTCTCTGACCTTTATCATCTCTCCACTGTGTTGAGATCCCTCCCACCGCCCTGACCACCCAAGACCCACAGGGATTGAAACAATCTGCTATGAAACAAATGTGTTCCCTACACCCGGATCCACTTGTTGAAACCTAATTCCTAGAGTGAGGGGATGTGGGGGCGGGGCCTTTGGGACGTGATTAGGTCGTGAAGGCAGAGCCCACGTGAGAGAGTCATGTCTTAGTCCCAAGAGCACCTTCATCGCTGCCGTGAACTGGAAAGTGAGCCCTCAGTTGAACCTAACCAGGCAGGGGTCTTGGTATCGGACTCCCGGGCCTCCAGAACTGAGAAATAGAGCTGTGGCTTATCCGCCACTCAATCCACGGGTTGTCACAGCAGCCTGGACAGGCTGAGAGATCCTGCTCAGAGATCTCATTGCTCTCTGAATAAAACCCCCTCTCCTTAGTCCCTAACCTGGCAAAATAAGACCACAGCACCTCTCCTGCCAGGCACACACTTGCACTCCACCCTCCTGCACACTGGAGGTCTGTAGACGGTCTCTGTAGTACAGCTTGCAGGCATGCATGTGCACGTGTGCACACACACAGCTTCTTCATCTTCCATGCCTTTGGTTTCACTTTTTCTCCCTCGGGAATGCTTTCTTCACTTGTCTGCCCTCAAGGCCCCACTCACATCACCACCTCCAGGAAACCCTCTCCCTGAGCGTGCCGACTGGCAGACTACCCTTCTGTATCCTTACCCATCTCTAGCTTACTTACCATCTTACGGAGCTTCTGGAGGAGAGAGTTCAGGCTTTGGACAGCTGTGTTCCCAGTACCCAACCCAGAACCAAGCCCAGGACAGGTGCTTGTAATGGTTTATGAACAAATGTTAAGTACTTTCAAACCTAAGATGCCCTGGTTCTTCCCTAACCAGCCCCACAGCACTGAGAAGACAAAGCAGCCCCCTACGCCCTGCACCTTAGCCTTTCTTTCTGGGGGATTTCTACTTAGAAAGCACTTCCTTAGGTCTTGAGGTTACCTGGCTGTGTCAACTCCCACGGCCTTTGCTCTTCACTTCATGCACTCCAGCAAGACCCACATCCTGCAACTGCTTGGGTAGGCACTGCCCTCTGGGGGCTGAGGCGTCCCCTGACCTTCTGCCTTGCACCTATCTAGTGGTGTGTGTGTGTGGGGGGGGCAGCTCAGAGGGACGAGCTTCTGGTCTTTTGCGCTCCTTTTCTGTGGCTGGACCTTGTGGCTGTCACAATCGATGGACTCCCCAGGGGGTTTCAGGAAGGACAGCAGCTTATTGGTGCCTGGTTCACCTCTTCCACTCCTTGGAGTTATTACAGTAGACTCCACCTCCCCTCAACATGGCTCTTAACATTTCTCAAAATCAGAACTTACAAATCCCTCTGATTCCAAAGGAACAGTCTCTTCTATTATGCTGATCCTGGAAGAAGCACAACTTTGGGGTGGGAGGATACCTCCCCCCACTCTTCTGGGCTGTTTTGTATTGCTCATATTTTGTGCAGCTTCCTTTTTCTTGCCATTTTCTGTTAACCACAGCCTCCCTGTGCAACAACCCTTAAGGAGTAAGGAGTGCCTTCCCTCTGCTGGACACACTGGGTACTACAGGCCAGAAGCCCAGCATCCCAGCTGAAGGGATGTTTCTAGTCTGCATCTCAAAGTCATAGGACAATGCTTTATAAGGACAATGCTGTAGGCTGCTAAAGTCTCCTCACTCAGCCAGCCTTGACCTTGGGAGAATCTGAAGCAGAGCTAAAAGTCATTATGAGTGGCAGTGGGGGGGGGAGAGAGAGAGAGAGAGAGAGAGACAGACAGACAGACAGACAGACTCGGTGTGTGTGTGTGTGTGTGTGTGTGTGTGTGTGTGTGTGTGTGTGTGTGTGTGTCCAAGAGCATCAAATGCACTGTGGTTTTTTTGGTTCTGCCTCTGCCCCCAAGTTCATTCACCCCTCCCTGACCCCTGCTTATCAGTGAATCCTGGGAGTGACAGAGGCCTTTATTTCAGCTACAGTAGACTTTTCGGCTCTTTCTTTGTGGACCCTCCAAATAAGCCCCAATTCCCCACCCTCCCAGCCCAGCCCAGCCCAGCCCAGCCCAGCCCCAGGCCTCACCCGGAGGGAGATGAGTCGAAGCCGGTAGTCCTCGGTGTGAATGACTTTCTGCACAGTGATCTCCACGCCATCATGCACCACCTGCTCCTCCGGCCAATACTCGGTGCATTTCTGCAGGGGCCCACATCAGGCTGGGACACCCCACCCCACCCTGTTTCCCTCTCCTGCTCTCCCTAAGGACCCCCCAGAGCTGAGAGGTACACAAGGGCAGCAGGCTTGCTGTTAGAGAGCACTGAGTTCAAATCTCAGCTTCATCACTTATGGGCTATTTTTCTTTTTCGAGCCTTAGTTTCCTCATCTGGAAAGTGGAAATAATATCTGTTTTGGAAGACTTCTATGGGGATTCAATTTAATGAGCTATTAGCCAGGGAGGCAGCAGAGCATTGTGCTTAAGATCATGGGGCAGGAGAGGCAGGTCCAGGCTCTGCCTCTGACCATGTGGTACTGAGCAAATGATTTAACCTCCCTGAGCCTCATGAGTCCTCACCTTAACAGTGGAGCAAACGCTACCTGTGTCATAAGGATTCATATGAATGAGGCGATGCTCCGGGGTCCCTACCTCATTCATCTCCTCGATGTTGGTGATCATGACGATGATGGGTGTGTGCTCCTGCCACACCATGCGCCAGAAGTCAGCCACCGTGCTGACGATGGGTCCCTGTGTGGCGATGTACACCTTCTCCTCCCCACCGTAGCCCTGTGGCCAGCCAAGTCCAGGCTGTCAGGGCTGGACACAGTGCTCCTAGGGCCTGGCCCCCACCCTCGGCTCCTCTGGTGCTGTCAGGAACCAGGTTGGTTCACGGATAAGCTTGGAGGAGGGATCCCACTGGCTCAGGCCGTGGGCAGGGGGCTACATACCCGGATGTAGTTGGCATTGATGTAGGAACTCAGAGGATCGTCAGGGTCAGGGGAGGTGAGACGCACTCTGCTGTGGGGATCTGGGGTGGGAGACAGGCGAGGCTGTCCTACCTCAAGATTACTTCCTATCATGTGGGTGCCTCTAGGGCCCACCCTCTATGCCCTACTGCAGAGCACTCACATTTCTTCTGGGACCCTAGCAGTTCTTTCTTCCCCACCTAGTTGCAAAATGCTGACCCATCCTTGGTCCATGAAGGCTAGTGAGGGCCCAGGATGAAGAGGCCGGTAGAGGGAGAGAGGCCCTGGGTTCCTCTGTAGGATTGGTGCTGGCCCTTCCTGTGGCCCCCAGGCCGCCCTGTACCCTCTGCACCTGGTACTCTGGAGTGGAGAAGGCTAGGTAAGAGGGGAAGGATGGAGGGAGGGTATAGCAGGTAGCAGCTGGAGTTTGGGTATACCTTGTCACAAGGGGTTTGTTTCCCCCTCCCCTCAATCTTTTCACATGTCAGATCCCATGGCAACAGATTCCCATAACATCCTGTTCTTCTCCTTGGAGTGGGATTTGTTTCGTTCCAGCTGGAAACTCCTTGTATTGACTAGTCTGTCAGCCTGGGAGGCTGGGACTGGGAATGGGACGTTCTGTGGGTACACAGGGAAGCTGGCTGGGGGCCTGGAGCCTGGGATCCTTACCGGCTCACCATCTTATCCTTCCTCTGGTTTCCCCAGTGCAATATGGAAGCCTGGGTTAAAGGCGCTGCCAAGGTGCACATCTCTTGAAGGCATCGTGGGGTGTCACTGAGAGTCCACACCACCGAGCCGAAGAGCCTGGGTCCGAATCCTGGCTCTATGACTTCCTGGTCAACACGGGCCATTTACTTAATCCCCCTGTGCCTTATTTATAAGCTGGGGATACTTCTTCCTTGATGACTTCATTTATCTTGTAAAGGTTAAAGGACTTGACGTTACTAAGTGAAACTTTTAGACCAGCAAGTTAACGCATGCCAGCAGTGGTAAATACTATAGAGGAGGTAGCTGTTCTTGTTATCATCATGACAAGTTCTACCTTAATTGAATGGGTATAAAGAAGGATCCAAACCTGGCAGGAGCAATGAGGGGCGACGTGCATAAGCTCTCCTCTCCAGCCCTTTGCTGGCCCCAGCCCACACCTTTGTCTTGGCAGGTGGCTTGGGGGTGAACAGTACTCTTGGAGAGGGGTGTAGAAGGGTGGTAGGGCTGGGGAGGTGTGAGGATAAGCAGTGGGTGGAGGGGGAGCTTCCGAGTGGCCAAGAAGAGGAACAGGAAGCTCTGCCTGGGCCATCTCCCTCCCCTTGTCTGCACCTGCCCAGGCAAGGTGCTAGAAGGGCAGAAGTGGGCACTGTCCCACTGGTCAGGTGCCAGGGCCTTCAGTACTAAAGATCACTACGATGTCAGTGATTTGACTCCACCAGCCTTTACTGAGCACTAACTCTGCGTTTGGTGTGACTCGTAGATCAGCAAGACATGGTTCCTGCCCCAAAGAAGGCACAGACCTAGGCAGGCAGGCAGCATGTGGGATATGGGCATCGGGCCCTCAACTTGGTTACAGTGACTGAGCTTCCTGGAATAGGGGGGCACCTGGCTGGGGCTAGAGGACCAGGAGGATGAGGAGCAGGAGACACCGTCCTGTCTGATTCAAGGGCACAAGGCAAGGTTGGGATTGGTGAGAGATGTAGCTGGAAAGGAACCAGATGCCAAAGAGTCTCATAAACCATGCTAAGAAAGGGTGACAATGACATGTTTAAGGAGAATGGCATGATTAGATTTGTTGTGCTCCATTTTGGTGGCGAGGACAGAAGGACAGGAGAGGAGAATGCGGAGGGCAGGAGACTAGTCATGAGATTACTGCAACAATGCAAGTAAGAAGTGTCAAGGGCCATAGGACTGCCCAGGGGTACTGATGTTGTGTAGTCGATGTAACTGGCACCCCTTGGAATTGGGCAACATGGAAGCCTGAGCCCCCCTCCACCCCCAATGTTGCTTGGTGGTGAGGATGGAGAGGGGAGCTAGATTTCCTTTCTGAAAGGTACAGAAGGTCTACCAGGTGCCAGGCACTGTTGTGGTGCTTGGGACGCCATGGTGAGAGGAAGGAGAATTGTCCTCCTGTATCTTGTTCTCAATGCTGCCCTCTGCGTCATTGACCACTGACTACGACTGTCCACAGACCTGCCTCTCCCACCAGGCTGGGGGCCCCATGTGAGCAGGGTTTGGGTCTCACTCATGTCTCACTTCTTGGTCCCTGGGACAGGGGCTTTGGAAGCATGTATCAAATAATGACAGACTCAGATGTTCTGGATCTGAGGGGTGGCCTCTGCTAAGCTTGAGCTGCCCTCTGTTCCCTACCCAGTCTCTGAGGGGGCAGGGTCAGTTCTTGCTGGATACAGATAAGACTCCGTTGGGCTTGGGGGGCCTGGAGACTCAGGACATGCCTGCAGGCTGCTTGAACCTGTCTGCAGTCCAGAAGGACCACACAGAATGGCCTGATTCCAGTGGCCATTCTGAGTAGCCAGCAAAGCTGCAGGTTCTGGGGTACACAAGTCCCCCCCCCCCCACCTCCAGGTAGAGCTGGGAAGGGGAGGGCAAGATGAAGGGAGAGGTGAGCAGCCCTGCCTAATGCATCCTGGCCTTAAATGGTGCTTTGTTTAACCGGAACTACCTAGAGACTGCGTAACCATAGCAACCACAAGTCGATATTTTAAAAGTTAAAAATAAGTCATGACATCTTACATGTTGTTGGAGATGCTGATGGCAAAACTGCTTTTTTAAAACCTCGCTACTCCATAAACTGACTGGAATAGGTTTTGGGGGATTCACTTCTGACAAGTCACCCCCAAGCTAGGCCTGGGGCCAGGGGCCAGAACATGGTAGGGGTAGTAGGCAGCCAGGGGTTGGAGGAAAGTAACCTGAACGTGACACCACAGGGATGAAACGGGAACATTAGGTCACCTGATCTCACTGCGGCCAAAGGAGCAAACAGTCTAACTTGAACACACTGAGTGACAGGGAGCCCACCTCTGGACAGAGGCAGCTTATTCCCCTGCAGGGAGGCTCTGCCTGCTAGAGGACTGACAATCTGATCAAACTGAACACAAAGTAGACAAGAGAGCTGACTCTGGGGCCACAGAGCCCTAGGTTTGAAACTCAGCTTTATTTCCTAGCTGTGTGATTATTCGTGAGCCACTTAACCTCTCTGGGCCTCTATTTCCTCTCCTTAAAATCTACCCACTCTGAAGAGAGAAAGAATGTGAAAATACCCATCTCTGCCTAGGAGCCTCCCTTTCTCCCTGGGTTTCTATTAAAGCCCAGCACAAACACTCCGCCAGGTGGGCAGGGTCCAAGCTGTGCTGTGTGAGCACAGGAGCCAAATTCTGCCTCCCTGGGCACCCCCAGCCCTCCATCCCTCTCCCCCAGGGATGAGTCAGCCTGGGAGGTGGGGTTCTGGGCTTACGGTCTTCCCAGGCGAGGGTGAGGCACCCCCAGGCCCCGGGGGGTTGTACTCACTGGGAAGGATGGTTTTGTACCGATTCTTCCGCACCAGCCCAGGGATGTCGTACTCTTTTGGATCCACAAAGTTCATAGGGATTTCCTGTGGGATGAGGACACAGGTGTGAACAGCTGCAGGCTGGCCCTCAAATATGTCCAAATCCAGGGCTACTTGTCTCCAACTTCTGGCCCAGGAACTGGCTTACATGCATGCATTCATTCAACAAACATATACTATAAAATGAGTTAGCATATAATAAAGCATTTAGAATAGAGCCTGGCACATACCGAGTGTGTAATAAAGTGACCTTTGCTGCTCTTGTTTGTGCCCTGGGAATCCCCCTCAGGACCATGGTTCATGCTGCTCGTTCTGTGATAACACCTGCCCCACCTTCATCTCTGCACGTCCCATCTATCTGAAAGGCCACCACCTCTGAGAAGCCTTCCTTGATTCTCCATCAGGAAGGGAGCCTCCTGATGAGCACCCTGGACTGAGCGCACCTCTCCACCATCCTGTCTTAAGAGCTCCTCCAAGTCTGCCCTCCCTCCTGGCGTGTCAGGTCTTCTTGGATCTGGTCCCCTTTACCTCTGACGGCACTTGACTCTTCCCTGTCGTCAACATGTCATTCTCTGTCCTGCCCCCAGGTTTGAGGTTATGTCACTGCATTTTCTGGAAGAGCTGGTCTCACCCCCTCCACCTCTCCAAATTGTTCCTATTCCTTAAGGTTCACCCCAGCTCCATCTCCTCTCAGGTGAGTCCCCAGGTCACTGGCCTCTGCACTGCCTCCGGCCTATCCACATAGCTTAGCACCTGATGGTGCACAGTTTATACTGTTCCTTGCTTTTGGACACACTATATGGACTTTGTAAAATGCAGATCAGAAAACCATCTAGGGTGGTTGGAGAAGTAAAGAGGAAAATACACGTGCAAAAGTGCCCGTGGAGTGGGTGTTCAGGTCACGATCCTTCCTCTCTGACAAAATCACCATTGTCTACTGAACAGAGAAGGGCATGGAGGGCAGAAGCTGTTTCTTCATGGGGAGATGAGGTGGTAGGAGCTTGGAGTGGGGGGAGGGGGTGACGTGAGGGAGGTACAGGGTCGGGGGGGGGGGAGTCCTGGAAGCAGTGGGGTGGAACATAAGGCTGGAAGAGGAGGCCAGGGCTCGCCCAACACAGGCAGGCTGCTTCCTGCTGCAGGGTGTCGAGCTCTGGAGCAGTGGGTCTGTGGGGACTGCTGGGTGAACTTCCACTGATGAGCTTGACTGAAGCAGCAGCTTGTGACCCTCAGCCCTTCCTTCCTTTCTCATCTCGGGGCTCTCCTGCCAAGAAAGATTGATGGGGGCACCCCCATGGGCAAAACCCAGATGTGTGTCTGGCTCTGGGACTCAGTATCAGGAAGCTCACTCTGGCTACCTGGTGTGAAGCCTCATTGCAAACCTACCCGTTATAGACACTAAAGGCCCCAACACGATCTCCTGGGTCTTAGCTCTTCGTTTGGGCAGGTGAGTGAGGCTGTCATTTATGGGCTCCTAAAACTCAAGCTAGAGCTCCAGGGGTGGGGCAGGAGCAGAAGGGAATGGAAGAGATGTCAAGAGGACGAATGCCACTTGGGGATCTGGGGCAGAAGGAGGATGGGGAGACAGGAGAGTGAGAAGAGCTTTCTACAGCTTTGGGAGCCCGGTCCTGGTAATGGCACTGCATGCTGGTCATTCAGCGGCTTGCTCTGCTCATGTGACTGGTCTCTGTCATGCTGGCAACAACCCTATGCTTTCCATCCCATTTTCCAGATGAGGAAGCTAAGGCTCAGAGGAGAAGTAGCTCATCTGAGATGGTGGGAGAGCTGATGGTGGGAGGTGATGTTGGTCCACTCCAGATGGTCAATCTGGGCAGCCCGTCCCCAGCTTGGTGGGGCAGGTGAGTGATGTGGGGGGCGCAAGGTCTACTCACAAGCATGGCTGGCTCAAGGGGACTCACAAAGAATTCAGCCTGCAGCAGGAAGGGGTCCAGGGCCTTTTCATGAAGCTCCTCAGCCTGGAGGACGCGGGAGGCGCTGAGCAGGTACTCGTGGGCTGACTCCTCGCGTGGGGACACCAGGTAGCCGAAGCCCTCCTCACCACAGCCTGGGGTGCACATGTCCAGGGTCAGGGAGACGTTGGAGCCCCTTCTGGAAGGACCAGGAAGAAAGAAGTGAGTCTTGTGCAGGGAGAGGCTGGAGCTGGGGACCTCAGGAGGAGGCATGGAGGGGAGGGTGGGGGAACCAGAGGTGGGAGGGAGAGTGTGACAAGACCCCATTATTAGGAGCATGAGTCTCAGCCCTGTACCCCTGTCTGCTTCCTGCAGTAGAGCAGCTGAGGGGGCACCTAGGGTAGCAACTCTAAATGGTCCCCTCTGGACTCTTGGTCACTGCTGGAGGCAGTGCCATCCAAGGCCTCTAGGTGGCCCCAGAGGAGACACCTGCCTAGGGCAGAGAAAGGGCTCAAGCCCCAGAGGATGGCTGGACCCTCCACAGCCCTGGGCCCAGCAGTCCTGGCATGAGGCTGCAATGGCCATCTCATCCTAGAGAGGCCAGGACCCTTAGCTATCAGGGAAGGGGCGGGGGCCTGGGGTAGCACAGTAACAGTACAGACAGATTCTACTATACTCAGTGCCTACCACCAGGGAGGACCTTTATTACAGAGGGGAAACTGAGTCCTCTTGAGGGGACAAGAATTGTCTATGCTGGGTAAGGGGCGGCAGAACTGAAACAAAAGCTAGGTTTCCTGACTCCTCGTCCAGTGTTCTTCCTATGACATCATGTGGGTGCTCAAACCTGGCTAGGCTCTGAAAAGAGGCTGTCTAACATTTCCCAAAATGTGCTCTGCAAAATGCTATGAGACTTTGGGAGGCTGAGACCGGAGGATCCGGGTTTGAGGCCAGCCTCAGCTACCTAGTGAGGCACAACTTAGCGAGACTCGGTTTCAAAATAAAGAATAAAAAAATAGGGCTGGGGGTGTAGTTCGGAGGTAGAATGCCCCTGAGTTCAATCCCCACTACCGCAAAAAAAAAAAAAAAAAATGCTATGAGACACTCTAGAAAAGGGTTCTGGGGCCAAGTGACTTTGAGAAATGCCATACATTCTCCCCTTGCTGATTTATGATGAACATAGGCATGTCAAAGGCCCTGACAAGTCTTGCTGTAAGGAAACCTACCCAAACTTCCTTGAGCAAAGGAGAGTTTGTGGGTGTGCACACTGCATATGCCCACATGTGTAGTAACATATTTTTTAAGCATTCATCTTGGGGTATACAAATCATTTAAAGAGCAGGCGTCTACACTGGCTAAGCTGGGGCACTGGGAGTCCGAGTCGGTATCTGCCCTTCTGAATGGAGCTGAGAGCTGGAGGGCCCACCAAGCCCACCCCTCCGCCACCCCTCCCACCTCTCCTGCAGACCCATGGACTTGACGGTGAGCGAGGCGGGGTCGGCCTCGGGCTTGATGTCCATTACACAGTCAAACACAGGCGTCTCGGGCACTGGATCCAGGTCCAGGAAGTCATCCTCCACTTTCTCCTCCATCCACTCTGAGTAGGTGAAGGAGGGCTGGCGGCTCACTGACTGGCGTCTGTCCTCTGGGGGCAGCGGAGCCGGTGGCTCTGGGGGGGACTTCAGGAGGTGCCACACCTGGTTGGGAGCACAGGGCCTGGTGGACCTGGGGCCATGTCAGCTGTCCCTGGTTTCGTGTGGTGCCTGCAGGATCGGGCCCTCTGCTGCTGTCAGTATCCAGAGCAGCCCTGCTCTCCCGGGAGCTGTCTACGAGGCACTGCTGCTTACCTGGATAGGAGGTTCCACCCTCCTCTTCCTCCCTGCCCCTTGGTTTCTTGGGGGTTTAGGCCTTCTTGGTGGGGGGCTGGGGGGGTTCTCCCTTCCTCAGCCCTTTCCCCAGCCCAGATTGCTGCAAAACCAATTTCTAGGGAGGAGTCTCTCCCCAGGCTGAGCACTCTGGCAGGAGACAGAAGCCTCTGCTCACCCTCCTCAGAACCCGGGCCATCCAGCCTGTGGGTGACATGGGAGCTGGAGAAGCAGGGCCTCGGGGTCAGAGGAGCAAAGCACTGGAGAGGGGCAGGAAGTGCCTTACCAGGGTGGTGACGAGGACCACGCCCACCGACAGAGCGACCAGCAGCAGACTGGGGACTCCCCAGGTCCCAGCGTCCAGCCAGGCCTGAGGAACATCAGACAAACAGGTCAGGGTGGAGGAGGGACAGAGCTTTCTATTCCAGGGTGACAAGACTGAGGCTGGGAACACGGTGCCCCATGTCCGAGGCGAGGAGCAGGCAGAGGACGTTCAGGGGCTCAGAAGTACCCCCCTGAACTCCGAGAAGGCCCCTCTAGTCGGAGAGGGTGGGACTGGAGGCCCCCAGCTGATCCCCTGCTCTGGGGCTCCCTGGGGCATACTCACCGCGGGTCCCAGCTGTTTCAGGAGTGTGAGCGAGGAGATGAGGTCTGTGGCATTCTGCAACCAGATGTGGCCATAGCCGCTGAACCACAGCACCCCACAGGCAAGCTGGGGCAGTCAGGGGGAGTGGGCTGAGTTCAGAGCCCCAGCTCCTTGACCCCATAATCTCACCTCTAGCCCCAGCCTGGGTGCCCAAGGAGGCCCCTGAAACTCTCAGGTCCAGATTAGGTGGCGGAGGGAAGGGCCTAAGTACCCTGTCCTCAGAGGAGGCCTGATTAAAAGCAGCCAAAGCAACACCCTTCCCAGAGGAGACCCCAAAGATACATACATAAAGAGGGAAGCCTCCCAGAAAGGCCTCCACAGGCAAGAAGGCCTCGGGATCCGGGTGGGGTCGGGCCCCGAATTCCTGGTTCCCAGGTCAGGAAGGGCAATGCCTGAGGGGCTTAGCTACTGAAGCTGTCCTGTGGAATCCCTGCCTTCCCCTCACACCAGTCTGGAGGACTTGGATTCCCCGAGGGCCACAAGAAGGCCCCTCATCCCTTGCCTCCCCAGGCAGCCATCTTGGGGAGGATGTGGAAGGCCATCCCTCAGCCCACCCCGTCGCCAGGCCTGGCGAGGCCTGTAACATCCTTACCAGTAACTGCAAAGCAGCGAACAGGCACAGGCTGCTCCTGGCACTGAGGGAGTGGCTCTCGGTGCCTCCAGGTGGTGGTTTCTGAGCTGGCTCTGAGGGCGGCGAGGGAGGTGGGGGCGGTGGCATCTCTCTCTGCGCCTCCGGAAGCCCCTTGGCCTCATCCAGCGCCTCCATCACTACCGGCTGGGGGAGACCTGCGGAAGGTGGGACAGGCTGATGACCCCGGCCCTGCCAGCACCCGGGGCTCTTCCAACCCACAGCAGACCGCTCCTTCTGGGGTGGCAGTGGCTTCCTCTCAATCTGGGATCAGCCAGCGTGGCTCCACTTCCAGCAGTCACCCTCGATTAGCAAAGCAATATTCACCTACCTTCGTCAGAAAGAGCTAAGTGTGGGTGGACAAATTATTTCTCTTTTATTTCTCCAGTAACAGAGTTAAAATGGCAGGAGGTTTTTCAGAGTTAATATCGTTGTATTTACGCAGCTTCATTCTTTTCCATTTCTTAAGGATACAAAAAACAACCACCTCAAACTCAATTTAAAAAGAGAGAAAAGACACAGCATAACCAGGCCATGACCCGGAAAGACCCACCTACGCCTGCCCTCTAGAGTTTTGTCTCTCGGGGTCTGATCCCCGACTGGGGCTGCAGCTGGGCTCTTGAGATGACTGCAGCCGCGTGCCACCCCACCTCAAGACCCCCACATTGAGAGGGGGTGGGGGCAGTCAGGGTGGTGTGGAGGAAATCTTGGTGTAGCTGAATCAGTACCAAGGTGTCTGGGATCCAGTTCTGGTCTGTCCTTGGTGTAACCTCAGAAGAGTCACTCCCTTTCTGAGCCTCAGTTTCCCTACCTGGAAATGGGAGTTGGACTCAATCCCTGGTTTTCTAACTGTGCTTTGCAGAGCTCTAGTGCTTTCTTGAGTGGAACAGGGGCTGGTACCATGTCCTCTGACTCCCTCTGCCTGTCCCCGATCCATATGCTAATTTCTGCTAAGATTATATCAATAGTTCACTACTTATACATTTGAACACTTTGATCTGAGCCCCTGGCTGTTGTGTGAGGATTCCAGTGGCATCCACCCTGCTGAGTCCCAGATTTTGGAGGCCTCCACCCAAAATCACATCTTAGTTTATTACCAAGAAGGGAGGGACCAACAAAATGGAGGTGTACAGCCTGACTGTTGGGATGGGCATATGCATGTGGGACTGGGCTTCTTTTCTGGCTGGATCACAACAGAACCACACGAGGCCAGCAAAGCTGTTGGTGCATGCGCTTGCTCACACTCAGCAAACATTTACTGAGCCTCATTCATAGGTGCTGCAAAGAGACCTGGTCCAGGTAGCCCCTCCTTCCCAGTCTGACCCTGCTGGCTCCCCTTCTGCTCTGTCCAGCCATGCCTTTGCACACGTGATTCCCTCTACCTGGAACATCCCTTCAACACCCTGCTTCCTTCCCTTACCTCCCATATACCTCACCAAGGTAACCCTTGTTCATCTTGTAGAGCTCAGTCCAGTGTCACCTGAGGTAGGTCCTGTCCTATCATATACTAGCATCCTGGACCACTCCTTCTTCACATCGCCAGCAACAATACACCCTGGGGGATGCAGAGCTCTGTTCTGAGTGCTTTATAAACATTAGTGTATTTACTCTTCACAGTACCTCCAAGAACTTGGTACTGCTATCATCCCTGTTTTACAGAAGAGAAAGATGGTTAAGAGATCTGTCCAAGGTCACCTAGATGGTTAAGAGACTGTCCAAGGTCACCTAGTGGTACATGGTAGAGGTGGGTTCACCTTGAGGCAGGCAGATGGGCTCCAGGCTACATTACCCTTGCTGTGACTTATGAAACAATCTGTGGAATAATATCTCTTCTACTCTCCTGGAAATCCCATGAGGGCAAGAGTGGTCTCAGTTTTGCTCATCATGACTGTTTACAGCATCTCATACAAGTCTTGGCATGTAAGTCTACAATAAATATTCACTAAACCAGTGCTTGATGATGGGCAAGTGATATTCTTTTACTTAGTTTTCTTACCTGATAAAGGGGGATAATGATACATATTTTGAAAAGCTATTATAAAGACTTTTATTTTGTGGTGCTGGGGGTTGTGGTAGAGGCGTTCTACCTCTAAGTCACATCCCCAGCCCTTTTTATTTTATTTTTAAATTTTGAAACAGGGTCTCACAAAGTTGTCAAGGCTAGCCTTGAACTTGCGATCCTCCTGTCTCAGCTTCCCAAGTACCAGGACCGCAGGTGTATGTCACTGTGCCCAGCTGTTATGAAGACTTTGAATACTATAGATAAAACACCAAGCATGGTGCCTGATACTTAGTAGGTACCCAATAAATGGTGGTTTATAATGATGAGAACACATAACACTTCCTTTAAAAGGCGACTGGGGGGACACCCTAATGAGCATGATGTACTTACAAGATCACATCAAAGTCAATCACTAAACTGACCAGGAGATAGGGGGAGGGTGG
>PVLC010034979.1:5100-16692 GCA_004027655.1 Graphiurus murinus | reverse complement strand
TAAAGTTACTCAAGATTTCTTGTGCCTATGGCATGTCAAACATGTCCAGGGTATTCCTTACAACCCCATGGGAGAAGCCATTATTGAACGAGCTCATCAAAACATAAAAAAACAGCTTAAAAAACAAAAAGGGGGAGTCTCCCCCCAAGAACAACTCAACATGGCACTGATAACTTTAAATATCTTAAATTTCTACAAAAATGAAGATGTTCCCCGCCTGGTTAAACATTGGCGGCCTTTAATGACAGCTGAACCACAAGAAGTACGGTGGAGGGATCCCCTTACAGGGCAGTGGCAGGGCCCCGACCCACTGCTTACTATTGGAAGAGGATATGGATGTGTATTTCCTCAAAATGAGCCCAAACCCCTTTGGCTGCTGGCAAGAAACATAAAACTAATCCCACCAAGTCAGGGCCATTATGGCCCTGAACCAATGTCTCCCATTCCTCCACAGCATAAAGATGCTCTTATGGATGGTCCTGAGCGTGGAACTAATGCGGATGAAGGATCCTTGCAGCTGGTCTTCTGGGTCTCATCCTCAGCCATCAAACTCCTCTCCCCTCTGCCCTCGACCCCCATGAGAGAGATGCCATCACTTCAAACTAAAACCCCTGGGGAGCCCTCCTAATAGCTAGAGTGGTAGTCAGTGACGGGTAAGATCCCTTAAAAGATGGGGACAACCTAAGACAGGCACACTCTCAAAGGAGGAGCTACCCTCATAAAAAACAAAAAGAGTGAATTGTGGGGAAAGATCCCCAGAGAGAAGGTGGTAGCCCAGCCCGAAAATACATCAAAGATGGCACAGAGAGGGAGTGGCGAGGGTGGAGACCTAAGACTGTTTACCAGAGACCAGGATTAGACGAGGGATGTCTTCTCAGCGTGATCAAGCCATTTATAGGATCAGCTTTTTGGATTAGGCCAAAGAGGCGTGATCAAGATGACCTCTACGCTGATTGGCCCTACAAGAAGACACTCCCCTCGCTCTGCCCTATATAACACCTTGCCCCTCATGTAATAAATGGATGAGTTCTCCGATGCTCAGTCCCCGCGGTGTGTTCATTTCGGCTTGACCTTCCTTTTCCGAGGGGAATCCCCTCTCGGGGTAGACACTCTAGGGAGATCGGGGTAGGGGCCCCCTTTTTGTCTAGAGGACCCCACAGCTACCTATATCTAGCATATAATTTCACTACAGCCTAATGGGTAAACAGATATGTACAAAGTTCAAGGATGTGTTCAGTAAGAAACATATAGGTATTAGCTAAATACTGTGAGTAAGGCAAGACATACTGTATGTTCTTATTGGAGGAATGCACAAGGTTCAGTGAAAACAGAGAAATGTTAACCTAATTCATAGTTCTCATTCTGTGCTCCTGTAAAGACAATTATGACTATTATGTCAGTTATATTTTACATTCATTACTGTTCAATCGTTTATGCACTTATCTCCTTTATATATCCAAGAAACTGAAAGATAATGATACTGAATTAGACCAAAGAGTCAAATATCTTGCTATATGTATTTTCATTGCCTTACATTGATTTTTGCCCAAATACATTGCAGGCCAACATTTTGTTATTCATTTTTCTGTTATTAGCAAAAAGTAAAATTTTCAGCTGTCTATTGAAGTACTTAATTAATGTTCCCTTCAGTTTTGAGCATCGTATGTCTTTTTGAGAGAATGATGATCCTGTAAAATAGGTTTTAGATGTCTTGTAGTAATACTGTTACCCAACCATATGTTTCTCTTTCTGTCTTGTCAATAGAGATCCAGTTGTCACAGCAACTGAGTTATGTAGAATGTTAACACAACAATATTTGTTCACAGTTTTCAGTTGGATTACTGTCCAGCCAGATTCTTAGAAGAAAAAAAAATGCATGTTCTATTTTGATAGTTTAAAAAATATATATTCCCTATGCAAAATTTATGTGCTATAGCATTCCACTTATATTTGAGGGGGCATTTAAAAAAATAACTGTGCTTGTCCCATAAGGAATTATTTCTGTGCATAACTGGTGCAATATGAGTGGCTAATGCAATATGATATGCAAAGCTTTATTTATGGCAAACAGCCTTATAAATAAACTTTTTGAACAGTTTCTCATTCAAACAATCAGCTTGTGCAGTAGTAGTGTTATGCGCAGAAATGGCAGACAAAGCAATTACTCCTAATCATGGCTCTCTGCTTGGCTATCACATTTGTTTTTATAAAATGATTACAATGTAAGAGATGTTAGGGAAACTGCTTAATTTGCTGTTTATCCTATTTTACTTCTGACTAAAGATAAATATGATGCACTATATATGATAAAATAGATAAAAAATTCTAATTACCCCTAAGCTGCCCTGGGTAGACTAGGGTAGGTCATATAATCACCTGAGTTATATCTAATGATATCTTATAGTGCAAATAAAAAACTGACCATCCAATTATAAATTATTGCCCTCAAAGGCAAAGTATAATATAAGCTTAAGGGATAGTCCAAATCTATTCTACTTTATCTCATAACCAAGTTTTAACTTTTGGCTATGAAAAATATAGATAGGACAGTATAAGGAAGGTAAAACGTGGAGATGTTTGCAAACACTCTGAAAAGAAAATCAAACAAAGCTGATTAGAAAAAAACTGTAGTACTACAGCACCTGATTCCAATCAAGACTTCCAGTTAATTGGGCCCCAGACACACTCCAAAAAGACTCAGTGAGAATGTCACAAGTTGGGAAATGATAATTCACTTGACATTTCCAATGATAGGTACAAGCCTTCCCTAAATTGATTATCTAATTTCTTCTCGGAATTCCATCAATTCCCTCACATCCTATTTTCCTATGGCAATTTGCTTAAAAGATTCCAGGTAGAACATTCTGGAGCAGGCCAGCTGCTGCCTCAGTTTCCTCATTCTGCAGTCCGCACTGGAAGCTTAAACAGAAAAGACAGACAGACACACACACCTTGCAAGGGGAACGAATGTTCAACTTTATTGAGCAACCTTTGTGATATAAATACTGAGGGCTGACCTTGAATACCCTCCCATAATCCAGATGACTTAATATCAATCAGGTTTTGGAGAGACTTTTGTTATATGAAGCACTTAAATTTAGGGAAGTTACAAGTTCACTATCCTCAGGGCAGGACAACAGGCGCTGGTTGAATTTTAATTGATCAAAGTAGCTATCTTAGCTCCTCATGTCTTTAAGCTTTTTATGTAAATCTTTTTGCTCCCCACAACATTCAAGACAAAATTTCTCAAAGTCTGGAAGTCCTTGAACTTCTGTGGAAAAAAATACAGGCTCATTTTCATGAACCTCTTACTGTAATTTAGCATTTACTCCAGTTAACAAATGTAACAATCCAAATTGTTATTACCATAATTTCATTTGGCCAGCAATAGAAATCATATATATATTATTATGTAATATCCCAGTACTTATCAGTATCACCAAAATCTTTATGTTCATCACTACTTTGGAATTGCAGTAATTATTAGACCCATTTCTATGCATTATTATATAATGTGTTAATAATTAAGTGCATATACTACCATAATGCATGTTTGTTACTTTAAGTATTTTAATATACCTTTACTGGTACATTGTAACTATACATCATAAAAGTTTAGTGTGACAGAAACATACAAGTACATAACACTCAGTTCATTTCACTTTCTCTTTAAATATTTTAATTACTACATTTCAATCTAATATTTTTTACTCATTTGTTTCTTATATTATGCATTTTAAAATAGGATTCTTTGAAGATATCTGTAAGCTTTATCAAACTGCCAAAGAGGAGAGTGGAATGACAAGATGTTAAGAACCTCTGCTTAGAGTAGGGAAAATACTATACTATAATCCCACCAATAATGTATTAGTGTTCCCACTTCACACCCTCACCAGCATTTGCTGTTGCTTGTGAAAATCATTTTGAACACAATTGAACCTTGGTCTCCACACTCTATATAGCATGAATTAAAGTCTTAACATTGGAAGTATTTAATAAATGTATAATCATTTCCTTCATTAACTGTAAAAACAATAATTTATATGCTAAGAATTCTTAATATATAGATACAATATTTTCCTCTTGTGAGCTTCTTCTCAGTACATGACAGGCCCATTCCTGTCACATTTTGTATCCCTTAGAATGCCTAGAACAGTGCTGAACATAAAATAATTTAACTTAGTTATTTATAAGCAGGATGGCTGCAAGATATTTAAAGTCTGTTGGCACTGGATTGTTTCCATATTGGTTACACATGCCTAAATATTTTCTAGGCTAAGATTATTCAATCTGTTCAGTTACAGGATCCAAAATGTCATTATACATATACAAAACAGGCTCTGGTGGGAGTGGAAAAAAGAGGATAAAGAAAAATTTTCAAGGACAGCAAGAACAATTTTGTTTTCAAGATTCTGAATACTGAAATCTGCCAGAAACAATTAGAAAATGTTGTTCTTTCGGAGTATGCTTAATCCTCAAACTAATCAGACACAGTGTTTCATATCTCCTATGGCAAATCAGAATGCTCAACCATTAAAGTGAGCAAGTGGCACAAGTGGCACAAGTTTTCCTATCACAATGGGCAAGTTCTGGCTCTCAAAAAGAAAATAGTTTGCAGAAGTGCAGGTGTGTCTATATTTTTCCTATGGGCTCACCCACTTATTTGCATTGTTACTGGAATCTCTTATTGTTTCAACATTACTTATATAATCTGTACTATCAAATAAGTACTCTAGAAGAGGGCAATTCCACAAGTTTAGATGTTTCAAAATCTATTGAATGTCAGATATTCCAAATCACAATGTATTTATAATTGATTGGGAATGTGTTATCCCTGAAAATGGATAGCATGACAGCTTTGTGTTTAGGAGCTTTTCTTCATATATTACAACTCTAACTGTAGATTATTTGGGCACATTTGGAATTTTAGTTTCTATTGCCATAACTGCAAGTATTTTATTTCTTGAAATTTCACCTCAATACTGGCCTCCTGGGAGAAATTTAGAAAATAGCCTCCCTCCATCCCATTGGATTTCATATTCAATTATCTAAACTCACCATTATCTGTGAGAGAATTTTGGAATAATGTCTAGAAATAAAAATGCTTTCTAAAAGTGTATCAGCAGATCCAAGGGTAATCCACAGTAGTTAGTTGAAGGATATCGAAATGTTTGATAGACTTTCAAACAAATTTCCCTATTCAAACTAAATAATGATTTCCTTAAGGCCATACAAAGTGTGTTTCTATGAATATGATTGCACCAATCATATTCACAGAAGTTCCCAAAGATGTCATAATGTTCCAAATAGAGAAAAGTAATGAATCCATAATCTGAGACCATTTAGAATTGCATTGATGCCTGTTATTTTTTAATATCACCTTCATATCAATGCATTTTTCAGTGTTAAGAAGAACACAATGAGATGATATATAATTACTATTTTATCATACTGCCTAGTCATTTGGGTTGTAAATATAGATAAATATTCTACCTGTTCATATGTTGCAAATGCATCTGCCTTTCATACTGGTAATGGTTATAAACCAGTTATTCCCCCAGTGGTCTTATTACTCCTCTGATATATGTCTTTATATAACACAACAAGGAATTTGTAGATAGTAAATATGCCCTTATTGTTAAACATGAAAGTACTGAAAATAACTTAGTTTTTGGTGATACAATAGTCCTCTAATTCTTACTGATGAATCAGGATACACTTTAACCCATTGATTTAAATATCTAAGATTAGAGCAAAGTATAAACTTACATATCTGGTACTAAACCTGAGACTAATGTTAGTATTTTAGCAAATTACACAGCCACCTCCAAGTATCAACCTTCATACTGTTAGTCTATTCTCTCTTAACATAACAAAATACAAGAGGCTGAGTACTTTATAAATGAAATCAGTTCCTTCCATTTCCCTGCAAATAACATGATTTTGTTCTTTTTTTGTAGTTATTCGTGCAATGTAGCATACATCTTTGTTAACCAGAAATTGTTAACAATGTATTTGCACACAATTCCACAATTATCATTTGACCCCTTCCCCAATTCCCACCCCATTCCCTCGCCATCCCTCCCCCTCAGGTTCAATTCACTGAGTGACCTTAATATGATTGTGTAAGAACATCATGTGCCTTAGGGTGTCCCTCTGCCCCATGCATCCACTGGGATTAATTCAACTTCTTAGCCTATTGAGGATCTCTCCTTTTCATATGGAGACCCTCCTGTGCCTCATCTTCTCCCTAGCATCCGCATATTATGGAGAACATATGCTTCTTTACTCTTTGTGACTGGCTAATCTCACTTAACATAATGTTTTCCAGTTGCATCCATTTCTCTGCAAAGAACATGATTTTGTTAAGTGAGATTAGCCAGTCAAAAAGAGTAAAAAAGCATAGGTTCTCCCTAATATGCAGATTCTAGGGAGAAGATGGGGTATGGGAGGGTCTCCAGATGAAAAAGGAGAGACCCTCGAAAGCAAAGAAGTTGATTTCACTGAAGGGGTTGGATGGGGCGAGGGGGCTCACTAATGTATATCAAGGTTACTCACTAAACTGAACTTGAGAGGGAGGGAGGGCAAGGGAGCAGGGTGGGAATTCGGGCAAGGGGTCAAATGAGAATTGTGAGCTCATATATTGTTATCAATTTGTACCTAACAAAGATGTATGCTTACAATGTATGAATAAAAAAAATAAATGAAAGCAGTTTATCTCACAGTTTTGGAGGCTAAAAATCTGAGGTCTGTGTTTCTAACTGTTCTACCTCTGGTGACAGTCTCATGTTAGAGGTTATCAAATGACCAGATTTGCTGTTTATACAATAACTAACTTTTCTGAGAATTAACCAGTTTATCAAGAGAACTCCATTAATCTTTTCCAAGCACAGTACTTAAAAGTTCCACTGTTTCAACATGATAAGCTTTAGAACATTTGTAGTATACCCTCAAACCATAGCCAAAGCATAATGCACTCATTTTGGAGGAACAAAACTATATACACAAAAAATATATTTTATACCTGGAAATGCACATTTTCTATGAAGCTTATGGATATTTTATACGGCATAGGAAGACAGAATCTTCAATTATTGGAAGATGATATCCTAGTCCTTAGAGGATTTTTTATTAAAATATTCTGTGGGTGTTTCTACTTATAGTTTTTTCCTACTATACATAATAGAAATTTTCTGATTGATCTAAGATGTTGACAAGTGGTTCTGTGTCTCAACATTAAAATTGGTCAGAACAATATTATTTACTATACAAAGTGACACTGAGAGCCAGGTATGGTGACTCACGTACACTTGTATCTCAGTACTTGGGAGGTTGACACAAGAGGATTGGAGGTTCAAAGACAGCCTCAGCAACTTAGTGAAGCCCTATTTAAAAATAAAATACAGTCAGAAAGGAAGATGACAACACAGAGGAAGACAGCAGGATTCAATCACTCTGAGACTGGGAACTCAATCACCAGGAAGACTTCTCCGTGACAAGGGAAGAAAAGCAGTGAAAAATACAACAAAATAATGAAAGTTGAAACATGGCAGAATCAGAGCCAGAAAAGAGAGTAAAGAGCTCTACATTTCTCACCTGGTGAATGGAGACTCGAAGCATGGGCAGCAGCACCATCCTGGCCAAGATTTGCTGCAGCTACCAGTTGTCAGCCTCATGGCTCCCATAGACCAACAGCAATGAAACAGTGGATTGATGTGAGGCCAGTAACTACAGAGCATCATTGAAAGTGGTCAGTATTTCACTCCACAGTTGACAGAGACCCTGCAGCTGTGGCTGAACCCATCTCTTCTGGCAGCGATCCGGAGCAGCACCCATCAAGACCCTATGTTAACAAGCTGTCAGAGTGAAAGAATGTACATATGTGAGAATACCAATGTAAATCTCAATACTTTATACAGGGAAGGTGGGGGAGTAGGGAGGGAGCCAGGGGAAAGCCAGCCAAGCGCTATGTGCATATATGTCAACACCACTGTGAACTACATCATGATGTGAAACTACATTGCACCAATAAAAGTATAAAAATAATACTGATTTGAAAAATAATGTGCTATTTTAAACATTAGTTGTAATAATGGAAGGAGATATCACACTATTATATGAAAATATTTATATCATAAAAATTCAAATTATCCTGTAAATATTAGATATATTTTATGTATTCTAACTGCAATCCTATAGATTTGTTAGAAAAATTGTTTATTCTTAGTAACAAAAATTACTTAAGATTCATTTGAAAAATAAATGACAAGAGTAACTAAGAAAATTACAAAGAGACTAGAGAAGGATCTCTTGCCTTACTAAATATTAAATATTCTCTAAAGATATTTTTTCAAATCAATATGAAATTTGCATAAGAAAAGATAAATATATTAGTGAAACAAAGTAAGTAATCTTCAAACAGATTCTAAGACATAGGAGGATTTAATACAGTATAAATGTTACTTTAGTGATATAGCAATGAGTTATTAATATACTATATACACAAGACTGACTAATCATCTAAGAAAATAAATTAGATGCATATTCCTCAATACACCCAAATAAAGAACTGTGATTAAAGATTGCATAACATAAACTAAAAACTAGATGGGTGTGGTGGCACATACCTGTAGTCCTAGCATTTAGGAGGCTAAGACAGAAGGATCACAGGCTCAAATCCAGGCTCAGCAATTTAGTAAGACTCTTAGCAACTGCTTAATGAGACCCTGTTTCTAATAAAAAGGGCTGAGTGTAGCTCAGAGGTATGACACCTCCGGGTAAATCCCCAATACCATTCATAAACAAGAACATAAGCTAGGTGTGGTGACTCACGCATGTAACCCAGCATTTGGGAGGCTGAGACCGAGGATCCGGGTTTGCGGCCAGCCTCAACTACCTAGTGAGGCCCTCTGCAACTTAGTGAGACCATGTTTTAAAATAAAGAATAAAAAATAAGGCTGGGGACGTAGCTAGGAGGTAGAATGCTCCTGAGTTCAATCCCTAGTACCACAAACAAACAAACAAAAATAAACATAAAATATGTTCAAGACAATATTTATTATCTTGGAATACAGAAGTTCATTACCAAGATAGGAAATATAAAATATGTAAAGGAAAACAAAATAAACCCTTCCATTCATAAAAAAAATAACTTTGCTAGGACAAAATTTGCACTAACAATGTCAATATATTGATAATGAGTTAATAAATAACAAAGTATGTAATCAATAAAGGAATATCTTAAGCAGGATCTTATTCATTGTTGATTTTAATAAAAGGGATTGGAATTTGAAGGTGGGGCATATCCAAGGACTACATAAGGGATGCTAGTTCTAATGCTCTAAGGAATTTGTCAAGAGAAAAATAAGCATACTCATGATAACAAAAGATAAAGAGTATTAAAATTCAATGTAAAAAGAAAATTGAAATGGCTGATGCACATTTAAGAAGATGCAAAAATCACTGACAGTTAAACATACATAAATATATAACATATATACTTATATTTATATAACATAAATATATATGTATATATATGTAATACATATACAATATAAATATATAACATATTTATATCCATAGGATATAAATATGCAATTATTTAATACACATCTAATACAAATACATTATATATGTATATAATATATTTATATAATATATAATACATACATATTCAATTTATATATTTAATATATATTGAATAGATACTATCACATACATATGAAAACAATTCTGATACAATTTTTATTACATTGTTTTTATTTGCAGGAGATGAAATAAAAGGCTTTCCTACAAGTGGAGAAATATAATTGTAAGAGTTTAGTCTTCAAAATTTACATTAGAGTTTTTAGAAAAAAGTGTTTAACAAATCCATTAAAATTTAAAAATTATGAATCTTTCAAGGTCAAGATACCACAACTAAGAATTTAGTGGCATGATACCAACATCAGTGTGAGAGAACAAATGCACATTACATGTTTGTTAAAGCATTATTTGTAGAAATAAAGAACAATAAAACTGAATGCTTATATTAAATAATAAATTATGCTATTAAATAAATTATGGTGAAGATGGATGCAGTGGCTGTATCACAGCTACTCTAGAGGCTGAGACAGAAAGATCACAAGTTTAACGCCTGTCTTAGAAATTTAAGGATATCCTGTTTCAAAATGAATTTTAAGGGTAGGCTGTGGATGTAGCATAGTTTTAAAGTATTTGCCTATCATGTGTGAGGGCTATAGTTTAGTTCCTAGCACTACAAAAACATTATATATATATAATATATATATTATATATATATATATATATAATTGAAATACAGAATAAGAATTGTAATGGAGTAATTTCCACAAGTTGGATAAGAAAAACAAAACTACCTTTTCTTTGCAGGGTTAGGAATGGAACATTCCACCCACATAGGTAGTTACTAAGAGTCTAAAGTGTTTTTTTCCCAGAAATATGCAGTTTATTTATTAACAAGTACAACAAAGAGAAAAATAATACTCATCTATTTCAATATTTTTGAATCTTCTTCCACAAACATCCTAAAGTGATAGCTATATGTCAGTAGGAGTTCAGAAGTTTCCAGTGCAGATCTGTATGTAGGGCTAAACAAAAAATGTTAAGTGAAAATAGGAAGTTGCTGAGTAATGCGTGTATTTGTCTTAATAAAAATGAGAAAACAAATTTCTCTCTCTCACATACACATATGAATGCAGGGATAATTGAAAATTAATTTTTTTATTTCTTTTTATTGGTGCATTGTAATCATACATCTTTGTTAGGTACAAGCTGGTAAATGCATACACGCAGAGATTTTTCATTTAACCCTTGCCCAATTCCAGCCCCACTCCCTTGCTCTCTCTCCTTCTCAGGTTCAGTTTAGTGATTGATTTTGGTAGGTTTGTGGAAGTACATCATATGCATTAGGGTGTTCCCCCTACAACATCACCTTCAGTTAACTCACTTTCTTTGCTCATCTAAGGTTTCTCCTTCATCTGGAGTCCTTCTTATGCCCCATTTTCTCCCTAGGAAAATTAATTTTTAAATGGATTGTTTTTGAACATTGCTGCAAGTATGTTTATGAAATGTGTAATTACAAAAACACTATGGTACTGTATGATAACATTTCAATTACACTATTTTCCTTCCATTAAGACACAGTTTTTTATCCTTTGAGCATTCTAATGCATGCATATTTAAATATAAATATTACTCTTTAATAGAATATCTTCTCTCCTAATCTATGTACTATATTGCCCAGTTCACAGTTATTAGAGAAATAGTTTAAACATTTTTCTTAATCTAACTGAATGCTTGTATTCTTTTGATGCCAGTCATTAGCAGCTTACACTCTCCTATAATAAAGTTACAAAAAATGTTTCTTTTGAAGATTTTTTTTTTTTTGCGGTACTGGGGATTGAACTCAGGGGCATTCTACCTCCGAGCTACACCCCCAGCCCTATTTTTTATTCTTTATTTTGAAACCGAGTCTCACTAAGTTGCGGAGTGCCTCACTAGGTAGCTGAGGCTGGCCGCGAACCCGGATCCTCCGGTCTCAGCCTCCCGAATGCTGGGATTACAAGCGTGAGC
>PVLC010034978.1:0-16561 GCA_004027655.1 Graphiurus murinus | reverse complement strand
AGGGTACTGAGATTGGCATTGGTATTCCCACATACATACATAATGTAAGTGGAAGCGTTTCCTTCATTAATTCTCCCTCTCCCCATTCCCCAAAACCATCTCCCTTGCTCCACTGGAGTTTCTCCTCCATTATCTAAACTTCATCTTATATCCCAACTACTCCCTAGCTTCTGCATATTAAAGAAAACATATGACCTTCCCTTTCTGCGACTGGCTAATCTCAACATAATGTTCACCAGGTCCATCCAATTTCCTGCAAATGACATAATTTTGTTTTTCTTTATTTCTGAGTAGAATTCCATTGTATGTATATTCCATAATTTTGTAATCCATTCATCTGTTGGTGGACACATTGGTTGATTCCATAATTTGGCTATTGTGAATTGTAGTGTTATAAATATGAGTATGTGCATATTACTATAATATTCTTATTTCAGTCCCTCTGGAAAGATACCCAGGAATGGTATGACTGGATCATATAGTGGGTCTGTTCCCAATTTTCTGAGGAATCTCCACACTGATCTTTATATCAGCTGCATTAATTTCCAATCCCACCAACAGTGTAGAAGAGTTGCTATTTCTCCATATCCTCATCAGCATTTATTATTGTTTACTGTCTGTTATAGTTAAATATAAAAAGTCTTTTAAGGAGTTCACTTAATGTTTGAGCTGATGTAATGAAGTCATGAAGATTGTAATCCCAGAAGTGGATTAATCCATTACAATAGATTTACCTGGGTGATACCAGTAGACCAGTAGGGTGTGGCTGGAGCTGGGTCCCCTGGGGTGTGGTCTTGGGGATCTTGGGGATTATATAAAGGGTTCCTCCTCTCTCTCTCTGGCTTCCAGCCCCATGATGTAAAAGCATAGCCCATGTGCTCTTCCTCCACTTCCCACCACCATGCTCTGAGATCCAAGGTCCCCAGTCTCACATGGACTGAGCCTGAAACTATAAGAAAAGAAATCTTATTACCTCTAAGTTATGTGGTCATATATTTAGGTTACGGCTGCAAGGATGCTGATGGATACAATGTCTTTATGATTGCCGTTCTAACTGGGGTTAAATGCAACTTCAGTATAATTTTTATTTGCGTCTCCCTGATTACAAATGATGTTGAACTTTTTTTTTCATATATTTATTGGCCATTTGTATCTCTTCTCTTGTGATATGTCTATTTAGTTCAATTGCCCATTTCTTGATTGAGCTATCAGTTTTTTTTAATGTTGTCTTGTGTGTGTGTGTGTGTGTGTGTGTGTGTGTGTGTATGATACTGGGGATTGAACCCAGGGGCATTCTACCTCCAAGCTATACCCCCAGTCCTATTTTTTATTCTTTATTTTGAAACAGGGTCTCACTAAGTTGTGAAAGCCTCACTAAATAGCTGAGGCTGGCCGGAAACCCAGATCCTCCCGTCTCAGCCTCCCAAGTACTCGGATTACAAGCTTGTACCACCATATCTGGTTTAATGTTAAATCTTTTAAGTAATTTGTATGTTTTAGATATTAATATTCTAGAAGAAAAATAGCTGGCAAAGTCCTTATCCCATTCTGTGGGATTTCTATAATACTTTTAGGCAGAGGAAAATAGAAGAGTCATCTCTAAGTCAGATAGACATGGGTTCAAATCTCAAATGTGTAGTTTGTGCAATTTACTTATCCTACCGACCTCCAATTTCCTCCTTTGCAATCCAGGCTGGTTTCTCCTACATTGGTGCTTTGGGGGATATTAAAAAGTTTGATATGTGTGATATGTATACCAAGGAGCTGAGCACATACACTGAGGCACCCAAAAGAGCAGGTGTCTTCTGGTTCACATTCAGGTTAGTTTTCTCCTACTCTAATTGCTGCAGGCACTAGAGTAATTCATAAATAGTTCATGTACTTCTAGACAGACTTCTTGTCTATCTTTTACTTGAAGTCAATTCTTACTGATCTTCCTTTGCCTTTTAAGTGTGAACATCTGAGGAATTCTATAACTTAGAAGGCTATAATTTTATCATCAGCTGGGAAGTTGTATATTTTGAAAGCAAATAAGATGGAAATATGTAAGCATGCATTCAAAATAATTCTTTTAACTTGCCCCCAAACCAATGTTAACCATAAGCAAAAATCTACATCCTTCCTGGTAACCTCTCCCATATGAATAAAATCATAAAACAGCCAATGTGCCTATCAATCTAGCTCCAAAGCCTACCTCATGCTATTTTTGTTAATATTCAATTTGAAAAGATGGTAAATATTTTACTGTGATAGGCTTTGCAAACACTAGCATTTTCTATGCTTCTGGCAATTCCCAGCTTCTAAATATTTCATCTTCTTGGGTTGTATGCAATATATGAAATGAAGTTCTCCTGACAGAAGTACCATATGAATTTTTTAAAAAGCTTAGAAAGAAGGAATCCTTACAAAGCCAAAACCACCAGATCAATGTAAATGAGATGAACCATATCATCTTTCATTTTTAATTCTCAAATTACTACCAACTTTTAAATTTTCTTACTTTCTAACTCAAAGACAGGCAATTGGAGAGACCGGAGCACTGGAGTTGATTTAGAGACTGATCACAGAAGAAGGAGAAGATAGGATTAGGCCAAGGCATGATTAAGAATCTTTGTCACAATATGATTACAGGCAGTCACCAAGAATGTGTAGGGATTGGCACTAGAAATAACATCTATTTCCTATTTCAAAATTGATAATCTTTTAAAAAATGGTTATGAATCTATATTATATCCTCAATATATACAGAAATATTCCAACTGACCAAAGGGGTAAACTAATAATCACTAAGAACTACCAAATCAGCCTATTATATGGAAAGTCAAAATTGGAAAGAAATCGAATGAACATCTGGCTATCACTTGGGAAAATCTTCATGAGACAAAATGGTCCCCTTCAGTCTCTGCTCTCCAAATGCACTACCTATCTTCACTCCCTAAAGGCAACATGCTTCCACCAGCCACAGGGTCTTTGCTCATGCTGTGGGGAAAGCTTTCCTCTCAGCCTCTGTTCTTTACTTTTTTCCTCATGTACTTCTAGCCTTCCTTGGACCACAGATCAATCAGTTTCTTAATCACTTTCCCTGAATCTCCTCAATACACAATCACTCTCGGGTGAATGTCAGGTGAAATTTCACTTTCCTTCTCTTTTATTTCTAAAACTAATGAATGCTCCTCTTCTAGACTGTGGATTCTACAATAGCAGAGCATGTCTGGCTTTGTTCATCATTGTATCCTCAACACTAATTTTAACACATGGCACAAACTAGGTATTTAATAAATATTTGTTAAAGGACTAAATCAATGAGTAAAATGTGCACTATTCCCAGGGTTCTAACAATGAACACTGAACTCTTCTTAAAGTGAGATAGGAAGTGTCAGTTTCTCACTGGTTCCAACTAGGGTTCCAGATTTTTAATGGCTCCTTACCAAATTTTCTGTTACTATAACACACCACAGAAAGACTATAATTAAGACAAGACAGCAAGAAAACGTGCCAAGAATGCAGACATTAGTCAGACTAGGAGTTCTTCATACAGTAAGAACCAAGAAGCTCCACAGATCCAAATGCCATTTTTACTGATGCCTATTATCACATGTTTAGAGCTCAGTGGTTTCCTATTAAGGGAGCTTGTTTTCTGGAGGACTCTTTTTCATACAGTAGAGGTGCTACTGTCATGGAAACCTAGGCAGGCATTCTGGTTACCAATGCACATTTGTAGACACTAGCCATCCCTATGGAGACAGACAATAATTAGAACCCTTCAACAGTGGAGTGAGCTGCCTGAGGAAATAACCAAGTAAACATCTCTGTGGACATCCAAGCAAAGGTGACATCCGCTCATGAAGAAGGCAGTAAAGGTGATTACTACACCCGGCACAGTGATACACAGGTGGCTCCAAGATTCCTTCTGACTCTAAGATAACCTGGGCTTCCAGTGCTACTCCTAATGAACTGGAAAGGAATGTCTTTCAAATACACATGAAAGGCCCGGAGAAGGGGGTGGGGGCAGACACTGTCTGGTACAAGTCTGGAAAATGCCAGTTGTGATTTTGGCAAAAACTTAACTTCTCTAAGCTACTCTCCGGTTCTTAATAATGGTTGTTTCAAGAGTTTCGGAATCATCAAGGCACTGAGAAGCTGTTAACTTCTTTAAAAACTATGTAATACTATGTATATGTTTAAAATGATTAGACCTGGAGAACACTGACATTAGCCAGTCACAAAGTGAAGTTTTATGTTTTCTCTCATATGTGGAAACTAGGGAATAATCAAGATACAAGAGAGTGACTTTGGATAGTGGAGGAGAAACTCCAGTGTTGTGACAGAGGGGGTCTAGGGGAGGGTGGAGGGAAGAGGGAGAATTAATGAAGGAAAGATTTTCATTGATGTTATGGATATACATGAAAGTATCAATATCAATACAGTATCATGTACATCATATACGAAGAGGAGAAGAGAGTGGAGGGGAGAGCCGGGGGAGGGGGGGGAAGCTCACCAAGTGCTAGGTGCATGTATGTTCCTGTCATTCCAAACTATATTATAATGTGAGACTACAATGCACCAATAAAGTACATTAAACTTAAAGTAAAATAGACTGTCTATAAAAAAAGGAAAAAGAAAAAATTTACATTTTAATTGACATACAGATTCCTTGGATTTGAAGGAAAGTTTCTGGATAAGCCACGTTAGGGAAGCAGCGCCATTATTCCTCTGTACCCCAGTGTCCTAAAGGCAGATATATAGAATCATCCAGGGCACTTGAATTATGTCGGTCATGGCTTCTTTCTTGGGGTACAGGAGTGTAATCTCTGGATCCCAACCTCTCACAGCAAAAGAAAAAGCATACATACGATACAATTGCCAAAAGTCATGAAACAAGCTGCCTGATTTATTCAGGCTTTCTTCTTGTAAACAATGATTACTTGGAAGCAGTGCCCAAGCGGTACTCTTATCCCAGCTAAAATTTCTGTGGTTCTACCACCGAATATTTGTTGAGCCCTACTATGAAACAGATACTGAACCTCGTGCTGACAACATAGTCAGCAAAACAGATGTGGAGTCTTTACCATGAAGCTTACAGCCTGCACAGAAAGACATGTGACAGAAATAATAAAAACTCTTTTAACAGTAAAAGTTGAATTATAATGTTGAAAGAGATATGCAGGAGGGTGTAGAGGAGATCTACTCTGTGTAGCAGAATGATTTATCTGATGAGATTAGGGAGAGCCCAGCAGTTAGACAGTAAAATTGAAGTGAGATCTGATGGGAAAATAAAGTTGAAATTACTTAGGTAAGAAGGAGACCATGGGGTGGACTACAGCTGCTCTGAAGTTTCCATGGGATATCTGTGGCAGCAACCTTCATTCCCAGCTGACAATCATTTAATGTGGAAACTGACAGAGCTGAGCTAGAACTCCACCGATTTCTGTGATCCCTCAGCTGGATAGGGAAGGAAACCATAAGAATGTGTAAGGACCAATGCATACAATACATAAGTTAGCTGAGAAGACATAGCAACAACAAGAGCATAAGTCTTTTCTCCAAAGAACTTTTGTCTTTCCATGAGCCTCATTCCATTTTGTCAATACTAGCAGGACAAACATCAGCCCGAGGGAAGCTTATTTCCCAAGGCTGCCGAAAAGCTCATCTCAGTCCCCACAGAACAACAGACATGCTGACTTAGAACAAGGCTCAGAAACAGAGCATATAAGATCAGGGCTCTGAGAGGAATAAACTCCAAGTATTCAACTCAAACTGTAAAATATTTCAGGATAATATAATTGCCAAAGCTGTACTTCCACAGCGGATCTTAGAAGTATTGTTCATTTAGCATGAAAAGGACTTTAGGAGCCTTAGTAATCATAATTAGTCAGGAGATTTCTTCAGTGCATGGTCTAACTCAAACCTTCAGATTACCCAACGTGGCATCTACAAGCATTTGCAACATTGAATACATTACTATGTTGGGCTGATTTTTCTTCTGTACCTCAAGGCATCCTGAGAAAATTCAACCTTAAGGAGGGAAGAGCACACACAAAAAATGGGCAAAGGATCTAAATAGACACCTCACAAAAGAAGAAATACAAATGGCCAATAAATGTATGAGGAAATGCTCAACATCATTAGCAATCAGAGAGATGCAAATCAAAACTACCTTGAGATTTCACCTAACACCAATTAGAATGGCAATCATCAAAAACATAAACAACAGCAAATGCTGGCGAGGGTGTGGAGAAGTGGGAACCCTAATACATTGTTGGTGGGATTGCAGATTAGTGCAACCACTTTGGAAAACAGTATGGAGGATCCTCAGATGAATGGGAGTGAACCTACCATATGATCCAGCAATACCTTTTCTGGGTATCTACCCAAAAGAATGGAAACCAAACTATCAGACTATTGTATGTGTATCTGTGTTCATAGCCGCACAATTCACAATTGAAACCAGCCAAGATGTCCATCAACAGATGAATGGATTACAAAACTATGGGATATGTACACAATGGAATTTTACTCAGTCATAAAGAAGAACAAGAGCCGGGCATGGTGGTGCATGCTTGTAATCCCAGCATTTGGGAGGCTGAGACCAGAGGATCTGGGTTCCTGGCCAGCCTCAGCTACCTAGTGAAGCACTCCCCAACTTAGTGAGATCTTGTTTCAAAATAAAGAATAAAAAATAGGGCTGGGGGTATAGCTCAGAGTTAGAATGCCTCTGAGGTAAATCCCCAGTACCGCAAATAAATAAGAACAAAATCATATCATTTGCAGGGAAATGGATGGAACTGGAAAACATTATGTTAAGTGAGATTAGTCAGTCACAAAAAGTAAAAAAAATGAATGCCCTCCCTAATATGTGGAAGTTAGGGAGAAGTGGGACATAAGAGGGGCTCTAGAAGGAGAAACCTTAGATGAGCAAAGAAGGTGACTTAACTGAAGGTGATGGGGGGCACCTTAATGCACATGATACTTCCACAAACATATCAAAGTCAATCACTGAACTGCATTTGAGAAGGAAGGAGGGGGAGGAAGTAGGGCGGGAATTGGGGAAGGGTTAAATGAGAAATGTGTGCATGTATGCCTTTACCAGCTTGTACTAACAAAGCTGTATGATTACAATGCACCAATAAAAAGAAGGAAAAAAAAGACACCAAGGAAGAAAAGTGCAAAGATTGGACCATGGGAATAGATACATGGATATAATGTATACCTTATGTTCATTTATATTACATTAATTATATCTCTTTTGTTATTGTCTTTAATTCAGGGAAAACATGAGTAGTAATATCTCCGTCTTACAGAGAAATGAATAAAGTTCGGAAAGAGCTAATATGGCTAGTATATAGTGAGAAACCAAAATGCTGGTGTTTGAACTAAGGCTTTTTCTCTGTTTGTGCTCTGTTCCTAAAATATATAGCCAGCATTCTAGAGAAAAAGCATTTTATTTAATAAGGCTACTAAATATGTAATGTCTTAAAGAAGATATTTATTTTCTAAAAATTATCTTTCTGCAATTTTATATAAATGTCCAGTTGTTGAAAAGAATTAGCTTTCTCATTTAATAGATTAATTATATAATAGTACATACGTGGTCTATTTCTGGGCTGATTTTTGATTCATTGGTTAATTACATACAATTTTTACAAATTCCACTATTTTTACTTTTGAAGCTTTATAGAAAGATTTGAAATCATGTAGTATAAGTTCTCCAATTTTGTTCTTTTTAAAATAGTTTATTTTTCTACATTGTTTTTATTGCCACATAAATTTCACAATAATTTTTTTTTTCAGTACTGGGGATGGAACCTGGGGGCATTCTACCTCTGAGCTATACCCCCGGCCCTATTTTTTATTCTTTATTTTGAAACAGGGTCTTACTAAGTTGCGAAGGGCCTCACTAAGCAGCTGAGGCTGGTGGCAAACCTGGATCCTCCAGTCTCAGCTTCCCAAATCCTGGGATTACAAGCGTGCACCACCATGCTCGGCCACAGTAATCTTGTCAACTACAAAAATAAACTTTGAGCCAGGCGAGGAGGCTGAGATAGGAGGATCACAAATTCAAGGCCAGTCACAGTAATTTAGTAAGACTTTAAGCATCCTAGTGAGACCCTTTTACAAAATGAATATTTTTAAAAAGGGCTTGGGGTATACCTTGCAGTAGAATGACTCTGAGTTCAATCCTTCATTAACACACACACACACACACACACACACACACACACACACACAAAATAAAGTAAGATAAAATAAACTTTGTTGATGAGGTTTTGATGAATAGTTTTGAATTAAAATGTGAGTTTGAGCAGAAATTATTCATTAACAATATTGAATATCCTACAGAAAGTGTAGCTCATCTTTTCATTTATGTGAGCTTTATTTAATTGATCGCAGAAATATCTTACTGCTTTCAGTGTATAAGTATTGGACATATTTTGCAAAATCATCTCTAAATATTCTATATATTGTGATGCAATTGACAATAATATGTATGTATATATCAGCCAAACACTAGATATATGTATAGTGTATTTATATATTTATATATAAATTTATATATATGTATATATAAGACAAGATATATATATATATATATATATATATATAGTGTTTGTGTGTGTGTGTGTGTGTGTGTGTGTGTGTGTGTGATACTGGAGAATGAACCCAGGGGCATTCTACCTCTGAGCTATACCCTCATCCCTATTTTATTGTTCATTTTGAAACAGGATCTCACTAAGTTGTGGAGGGCCTCACTGAGATACTAAGGCTGGTAGGGAACCTCAAATCCTTCTGTCTCAGCCTCCCAATTCCTGGGTGACAATAATAATTTTAAAGTTTTGTTTTGCAACAATTCATTTACAATATATAGATATTTATATTTAGATAGCTGTATGTGTGCCATTTACATTTCAAATAGATTACATATATTTTCTTGCATCTTATGGCCTTTCTAAATACATGTATTAATTATGATAGGGATTGCTTTTCTTTTTTTTTTTTTTTTTTTTTTTCGGTTCTACCTCCGAGCTATACCTCCAGCCGTATTTTTTATTCTTTATTTTGAAACAGGGTCTCACTAAGTTTCGGAGTTCCTCACTAGGTAGTTGAGGCTGACCGCGAACCCGGATCCTCCAGTCTCAGCCTCCCAAATGCTGGGCATGCGCCACCACACCCAGCTAGGTCCCAGTCTTAATAGGAAAGCATACAGTCTTTCACCAAAAAGTATGATCTTAACTGTGGATTTGGGGGTAGATGCTTTTTGCTATGTTAAGTAAATTTATTTCTACTCTTGGCATAATAAGAGGTTTTATTCACAAATGGAATATAAAATTTGCTCATTTTATTCTTCTTTACAATGGTTATAGGATATTTTTTCTTGTATTCTCCTGAAAGCTGAATTATATAGGTGAATTTTTGAATGTAAATCAAACTTGTAATACCAAGGAAAATCTGACTTCTTAAGGAATTATCTTTTTATATATGTCTGTATTTGATTTATTCATAGTTTTAATCACCCAGTGAATTGAATAGTTACGTACAGTTTTACAGTTTGTCTACTAAAGCTGAGTTTTCTTCCAAAGAATTTCTTAAGTTTCACTCAAAACTACTTATTTCTCCATACATTCCCTAAACTATACATTATTAAACTAAATTTTTTCTGCTTTGATACATGAAGCACAGACTCAATATTTTGATTTATATTTATTTTACTATAATTAAAGTGAAACAATTTCATTTGTTTATGTTACTTGTATTTCTGTTTAAACTGCCTGTACTTCACATTTTCCTATATTCTTAATTCTTTTTTTCAGTTTGTTATTTTATTTGTCTTTTTAAAATTATGCAGAATATATTTTCAATAATTTCTATTATAGTTTTCACATTTTCTGTCTTTTCTTTTCTAATTCCATCATTATTGGAATTTGCCCTTTGGACATTTTTAGCCCTCTGTCTTTCAAAATTTCTAGCACTTACATTTTTATTTATATGCAATAGATTTTTAATAATTACTGTAGTAATCTGTCTCTTTCTAAAACACTAGTCATTCATGAAATAATATCATTTCCTTGCTGACAAGGAAGGAAATATACAATTCAATGGTATATTTCTATTTTTCAGTTAAATGCTATTTTCTATTTTGGAAACCTTTATAAATCTAATATAGTGAATCAAATTTGCAAACACTTGTTTTCTGGCAGACTAAAATGCATATTTGTAACAACAAATCTGTATCATGGGACTGAACATGAATTCTCTCTCAGGGAGAACTTCTGTTTGGCCATACAGCAGTTCAGAGGGATGTCTTGATCATAAGAAGGTCTGAGATCTGTGTGCCCAACTACAAGAGTGATTGGATTTACAGATTAGAAAAATGAAAAAGATCAAAGCCCCATTATTAAGCAGACCTAAAAGCCTAGAGCTTGCTCTTGTAAGAAAACTTGTTCTTTGCCTCTAATCTTTCTAATCTTGACCTCACAGAAGAGGCTTTCTACTTAAGACAATGTCATCAGGATGCAAAATCCAGTCTCAGGCCACATTCCTCTTTCTCTTAATGGGTGAACCCTCCCTTGGTGAATAAATTGGTAACCCTATTGAAATTCCAGGCTTCAAACGGAATTTCTAATTTCATTAAACTGGTGTTCAGGGCAGCACACTGGGTGTTCTAGAACTAAGGAGAAGAGCAAGCTCACATACTTACTCTTAATTAATCAGAGTCTCATTTTCCCCAAATGGTAGGGGCTTTATTGTTCTCTTATTTGTGACTGCATTGCCTGTCACTCTGTCTGTCACAAGCAATTTACATGGTGAATGATATTTTTAGACTCAAAGAAAAATTTGCAGTTTGTGCAATTTTTAAATCCTAAACCATAAACCCACGTTGGTTCACAGCTAAACAGGAATGTTTGGGAAATTTGAAATTGACAATATGTAGGCAGATAATGAAGCTCTCACCTTATGGGCGCATGTTATTAAGGAACAACATTGCCTGGATTGAGGTGGTGAGCTTTTTCTTATCCTGAATGTTAAGAAGTCTAGAGGACTTTGAAATGTTTGTTTTATTAGAAAATTTACCATGCATGAAATGCCATCTTGTCACAAAATGTAATGTATCAAGAGTGCTCACAATTAAAAGTGTAATAGAATATATTTAATCTTATTAAAGGAGGAGACGATTCAATATATTTGAATTCCTCAGGGTTATGGTAATGCCATCACTGATCTGTACACTAACATATATATTTCCTTGGCTCACCATTATTCTACTTAAGAATAATTTATGGGCTGGGGGTAGTGACCCACCCCTATAATCCCAGTATTTGGGAAGCTGAGACAGAAGGATCACAGGTTTGAGACCAGTCTCAGCAACTTAGCAACTTTGTGAGACCCTGTCTCAAAATAAAAAGTAAAATAGGGCTCGTGATGTAGCTTAGAGATAAAACACCTCCTGTGTTTAATCCCCAATAACTCCCTCCCCCCACACGCACACATACACGCAAGAGAATCGTTTATAGTATCTCAAACTCCTGAAATGCATTATTTTCTCCTTTGCTTTTGGGTCTTTGCTTAATCAAGGCCCCACTGGGAAAACTTTATGTCCTACTCTCCCTTCTCATTTAGCCACTCACATTAGCATTTAAGAGTAAAGACATGTTTGATTCCTCTGGGATGATAGCTTGAATCCCCAGTGGCTTCAACATGCCCTTCCTACATGCTCCAAAGCACCTATGCTTACTGCTCACAGTAAGTACGAGCTGAAGAGCCCCGTCCTCATCTTTGAAACATATCCACTGTCTATTTCTCAACTGGGTTTAGACGGATCCCCAGAATTCTCTTTCCCACCCAAACTTATTGAGGTATAATTGATATAAAATATATATCATACTATCTGTGATAAAGGATTCAATTTAGTACTTTCACCTGTGTATACCCACAACAGCACATCATAATTAAAATCATAAGTACGCCTATCAAATGAAAATATTTCCTCACATCCCTTTTAGTGTTTTTCTCTTGTGCTTCTCTGCTCTACCTTGTAATTCATGTGGTATATACTCTTCTCTTATTTGGCTTCTTTAATTAAGCATAATTATTTTAAGATACATCCTTATTGTTGTGTCTAAACAAACGTCCATTACTTTTTCTTGCTAAATAGTATAGTATTCTACTGTATGAATATATCACAATTAGTTTACACTGTTAATAGACATTTGTGTTGTTTTCAGTTTGGGACTACTTCACATAAAGTTCTTAGAAATGTCACATAAAAATCTTCATATGGTTTATGCATTAATTCATCTTGGGTAAAAGCCTTGGAGTAGAATGGTTATTTTACATAGCATGTATAGGTACAGCCTTCTAAGATACTGACAAAGCATTTTCAATGTGGTTATTCCATTTTACATTCCACCAGTAGTGTGTAAAAATTTACTTAACATCCTTGCCCACACTTGATGTGATAATTTTTTCCATTTTAAGACACTATAATAGATATGTAGCAATATCCTATTCAGTGATTTTAAATTTCATTTTCTTATTGGCTAATGATATTGAGCATTTTTCATAGAATTATTTGCCATCTAATATTAAAGAAATATTTCCCTAGCCCAAGGTCACAAATAATTTGTCCTATGTTTTCTTCTGCAAGTTTTATAGTGTTGTTTTACACTTAGATTCAATTTTATATGGTATAGACCTAAGTACAATTTTTTTGCATATGAACATCCAATTACTCTGATAAAATTTGTTTAAGACTATCTTCTGATTTATATTTGCACATTTGTCTAAAATCAACTGACCATATATATGTATATGTGAGATTATGTCTGAACTTTTTATTCTGTTAGTTTGATGTATTTATTTATCATGATGATAAATAAAATACAGACTTGATTATAGTAACTTCACTATGAGTGTGTGTGTGTGTGTGTGTGTGTGTGTGTGTGTGTGTGTGTGTGTGTGTTTTACCAGGCATTGAACCTAGGGATATTCTAACACTGAGCTTACACCTCCAGCCCTATTTTATTTTGAAACATAGTCTCACTAAATTGCCACATGCTGGCCTTGAAGTTGTGATCCTCTTGATTTAGCCTCCAAAGTACTGGGATTACAAACACATGCCATCACTCCTAGCTTCTTCACTGTGAGTCATAAGGTCAGTTGGTGAATTAAAGTTAGTATGATAGTATGTCTTTTACAAAGTTGTTTTGGCTCCTTCAAGTCTTTTAAAGGTCCATGTAATTTTAGATCTAGCTTGTCAATCTCTATAAAATGCATGTTTATAATTTGATTGGTATAAATTGCATCTACAGATTAGATAAATTATAAATAACATCTTAAATGCTTTTACTCAGTGCTTGAACATGGTATATCTCCTCATGTAAACTCTTTTAAAATATCTGCCAATGTTTTAAATGGACCTTGTACATCTTTTGTCAGATTCATACATATTTTTTTTTTACAATTTATGTTTTTGATGAAGTTTATTTAACTGGTACATAAAAATACTAAATTGCTCATAAGATATAATTTTAATATAGATATTCTTTGCTGAACTTCACTTAGAGGAGGCTGTTTTATCTGTATAAACAGGATCAGATTTTTTTTATACTGATGCATTGTAATCATACATTGTGATGAAGTTCAGGGTGATAGAGGCATACATGCACACAGTGCTCATTGAGTCCTCCCCAGTTCCCGCCCCACTCCCTCTCCCTCCTCACCTTCCCCTGCATGACAAGGTGATCAGCATTTATAAATTTGTGTATATATATCATATCAATTAGAGTGTTTCCCTCTTCAAGCATTCCTCCCTACCCCTGCTTCCCTCAGTGAGGTCTCCTCCCTCACTCCACTAAGGTTTCTCCTCCTTTGTCTGGAGTCACTCCTGTGTCCCAATTTCTTGCTAGCTTTCATATATGGCAGAAAACATTTGATCTTTCACCATTTGTGACTAGCCAATCTCACTTAGCATAATATTTTCCATATTTCTTATTTTTTATGGCATTGGTTTTAGTTTAATTTACATTTCCAGTTGTTCATTGCTATTATATAGAAACACAGTTGATTTTTCTTTATAAATTGTAGATAATTTTTGTAGGTTCTATAGGATTTCAATGTAGAGGATCATACCATCTGGTAGGAGCATACCATCTGGTAATAAAGACATTTTTTTTTTTTTGCGGTACTGGGATTGAACTCAGGGGCATTCTACCTCCGAGCTACACCCCCAGCCCTATTTTTTATTCTTTATTTTGAAACCGAGTCTCACTAAGTTGCAGAGTGCCTCACTAGGTAGCTGAGGCTGGCCGCGAACCCGGATCCTACAGTCTCAGCCTCCCGAATGCTGGGATTACAAGCGTGCGCCACCACGCCCGGCTTAATAAAGACATTTTTAATATATCTCTTTCTAATATGTACATCATTTATTTTTATTTTCTGGATTTATGGCATTGACTAGCACCATGATTATAACAGTTAGTTTAACTGATAAGATTTCATGTGTTTGTATTGTTTCTTAAGGTAAAGCATTTAGTTTTTCATTGCTAACTTTTTAATGTTAGGGGAAAGATTTTTCACAGATGCTATTTATCAAGTAGAAGAAATCCCTTTCTATTCATAGTGTGCTGAGAATTTTTATAAAAATGAATAGATTTTAGCAAGTATATTTTATGCATCTATTGAAATAAACATACTTTTCTCTTTTCTAGTTTGTCATAGTGAATTAAGTGGATTAATTTTCAAATATTAAAATCAGCCTTACATTTCTCGAATAAATCTGCTGAAGATACATTAGTAATATTCTGTATACTTAGATTTAATTTTTGAAAATGTTCAGATTTTTTGCATTTATTTTCATGAGGGATGGTAATCTGTAGTGTTCATTTCTTTTAGTAGTTTGGTTTTTGGTATCAGAGTAAGGAAGTCTCATAAAATGAATTGGGAAGCACTTTCTCCTTTTCAATTTTCTGAAGGAGTTTGTTTAGAATTACTATTATTTCTTCTTTATGTTTAAAGAATTCCCCAGTGAAGCCATTTGGAATTGTACTTCCCCATGTATGTGTGTGTGTGTGTGTGTGTGTGTGTGTGTGTGTGTGTGTGTGTTAGCAAATGTAATTCTTTCAACTGAGAAAAAGTTGTTCATGTTGCCAATTTCTTTTTGCATGAGCTTTTATAGTTTGTGTCTGTCAAAGTATTGGTCCAGTTTATTTAAAGTAATCAATTCATCAGCATGAGGTTGTTCATAATATTCCCTATCACAGTTTTAGTATTTGTAGAATATATATCTATCACTTCTTTTATTCCTGATATTGCCAATTTATAGCTTTTTTTTCTGTTTTCCCTCTAATCCTTCCTGCTAGAGGATTATCAGTCTTACTGATTTTCTCAAAATGTCAGTAAATGATTTCCTGTTTTGCTTTTTTGTTTGAACTTAATATCAATGTTGATTTTTTAAAAAATCTCCTTTCTTCTACTTACATTGAATCCAGTTTTCTCATCTTTTACAAGTTTCTTCAGGTAAGAGCCGAGGTCAGTTATATGGGAACTTTCTTCTTTTCTATCACAAGTTTTCAGAACTATGGTATTTACCTTATGTCTGCTTTAGGGACATTCTCCAAAATTTAATGTACTGTGTTTTCATTTTCATTCCGTTTAAAGTCTTTTGAAATCCCTCTCTTAGATTTCTTCTTTTACTCATGGTTTATTTACAAGTATTTATTTAGTTTCCAAAGATTTGAGGATTTTCCAGCTATCTTTTTTTGTTTGTGTGGTACTAGGGATTGAACCCAGGGGCATTTTACCTCTGAGTTACACCCCCAACCCTATTTTACTTTTTAATTTGAAACAGGATCTTGTTAAATTATCACTCACTAGCCTGGAACCTGTGATCCTCCTGTCTCAGCTTCCCAAGTGCTAGCATTACATATATATGCCATCGCACCCAACTTTCAGTTATCTTTCTACTGTTGCACTTACTGAGACTTGCTTTATGGCCAGAAAACAGTCTATCCTGGTAAATAAAATTTCATGTTTACTTGAAAACAGTACGTATGCTACAATTGTTGTGTAGCACATTCTTTAAATTTCAAGTAGTTGTTTGGTTTATACTGTTTTTTTTAATATATGATTTAAAGTATACCTACTAATTTTCTATGTGTCTACCACATAGAATTATTGTGGAGGAATGTTGAAACCTCCAATTTTAATTGAGAATTTGTTACTTCCTTTGAAGTGGTGTGTGTGTGTGTGTGTGTGTGTGTGTGTGTGTGTGTGTGTGTGTGTGTGGTGTGTGCATGTGTATGATGCTAGGGATGGAACCCAGAGAAATGCTAGCTTTGAGCTACACCCCCGACTCAATTTCATTTTTTATTTAGAAACAGGGTCTTAAAAAGTTGCAGAGAGCCTTGCTTAGTTGCCAAGGCTGGCTTTGAACCTGCAATCCTCTTGTCTCAGCCTCCCAAGTACTGGGATTATAGGCATGGACCACCATACCCAGAGAGCAATTCTTGAAATATATAATATATTGTATTATATTTTCATCTACATTAGTGTTGAATTATCTCTC
>PVLC010034977.1:0-16591 GCA_004027655.1 Graphiurus murinus | reverse complement strand
TATCTGCAAATCTATCAGATGCATGGGTAAGAAAAAATAATGGGAGCAGAGCAGTATAAGATATGACAGAATAAAATATGTTGCTTTTTATTGTAAGGATGGGAAAAGAAATGAGAGTGCATTCTTTATTCGCTTCTGTCTACAAACCAACCTTTGGAAGGGAACCTAAGAAACCAACAGTGCTTACCTATGAGCTTGGCAGTTGAACTGACTGGATAAAAGAGAGATGGAGAGGTAATATGCAGATCTATATCATATGATCATGGCATTAATTTTTCAATTATTTTTTAAATAAACCCCTCAGAAGCTTTGTCTGAGCTCTAGGGACTATTGACATTGAATGTCTTAGAACTAGTATTTTCAATTAATACGCTGAATAACTAGAATTTACTCTATAGAAAGTCTCTCGTGTGTGTACAATGTGTTCAAAGATATTTGCTGCAGCATTATTGGTAAGAGAAAAATATTTGGAAACATCCTAAATACACATTAAGGCAAAGGATTATAACATAGACACAAGAAACTGCAACATGCCAACTAAAAAAAAATAAGGTAGACTTCTATGAATTGATGTCAAAAGTACCCATGCTGGACCAGTAAGGGGGGGAAAAGTTTCAGAAAAATGTGGACAGAAAAATTTCAGCTACGATGCGATTTTATTTGTAAATGTAATAAAGAACTAGCTGGAAGGATATACAACTGGAAACAGTGCCTATCTCAGGGGAAGAATGTGGGATTTTAAGAGAAGTAAGGGGGAAACTTAGTTTTATTCTTCTTACTTCCTATTGTTTGACTTTTTTCCCCCTACCACTATGATGTATTGCTTTTTATACATGAATAAAAATATAAAGATTTTAAAAACCCAGTGGAGTATTCGTGTCCGGGAGCTGCAGCCATCTCCGGGGCTGTTTGCCATTACCTCTGTTCATTTCTTTCAGACCAGGAAGGGCTAAAGGAACCTCAGGGTTCTCTGTAGCATTGTTAACCGGGGCACTGCATCTGACTTGCCATACCCTGTAATTGGATCCTTCCAGTAAAGCTGCCTCAATAAAACGTCCCAAGTGCCGCAGCCGAGTGTTTAGGAGGCACAGAGGACTCCGGTGGCAGCTTTGGGGGTAGGGGTAGGGGCCCGGGGCCTGGGGCTTGGGTCTGAAATGCTGTAGGAGGCATGCATTAAAGTCCCAGCAAGCTTAACTAGCAACCGAGGGGGGCATGTCTGCATTTCTCCTGCAGGCTGAGAGAGACTTGTTTGCAAGACTCAGGATCCCCGGTGAGCAGTTTTCTGGGACTTCAGTTACAGCGCCATTCCAAAAGTATTAATCCAATGAGACTTTTGTAAAACTATGTTCGGAGAGGGGGAAAATGAACTCCATGGTTTCTCCAGCAGGCATTCACAACTGCTAATAACAAATACATCTCAAGAAGGAAGTGATTGTGGATAACTATCCCCAAACTCCCATTTCATGCAATATCTAAGATGATAGGCAGAGAGAGGCCTACGACTTCCTCTTTGCTTGGTCTGGCAGCCCGGTGGAAGTTCCATTCAGATGTGCTTCCTTTTCCTCTTTCATCTCTCCGGGGCCCTTTGTGGATTCTCTGTGGTGTGGAGGATCAACTCTCCATCTTGGTCATTTTTAAGGTTTCAAGACTCAAGAGCTGCATCCAGGCCTGGCCTTTCAAGTCATGCCAGCTTGAAGTCACAGACTGTGGGTGCCTATCGCTTGCCTGATCCAGCGCCTCTAGTTGATACCCCCGGGGGGAACGGAGATCGCTAAGCATGAAATTACACAATGGAGTCAGCCAGGGTTGAGAGCCGAACCTTGGTCTCCAGAAATCCACTCCAGGTTTCTGGAGTGTTCTATTCCTTTACTCATGCCTTCCCTCACTTCTTCCTTCAACAAATACTTCTTGAGCATCTATTATGTACAGGAAGTATTTCAGCATCATGGTTACTAGTGCTGACTTTGGAAATAAATTACTTAGATTTGCTCCAGTCTCTATCCACTGCATAACCTATGAAATTGTATAACTTCTATATATCTCTGTTCTCTGTTTCCTCCTTTTTTTTTTTTTAAGTACCAGGGGTTGAACACAGAGGTATTCTACCTCTGGGCCACACTCCCAGCCCCGTTTAATAATTTTTTTTTCTTATTTTGAAAAGAACTCCACTAAGTTGCTGAGGGCCTCTCTCAGTTGCTAAAGCTGGCCTCAAACCTAAGATCCTCCTGTCTCAGCCTCCCAAGTACTGGAATCACAGGCATGCTCCACCATGCCTGGCTATTTCCTCGTATTTAAATGAGAATAATGACAGATTATACTTCTAGGTTATAGCGAAGACAAAATGACTTTCCCAGATGTAGAGTCAGTATACCCAAGGGTAGACCCCAGGTAGGCAGCCGTATTTCTAAGATGTTTCAAAAGCGAGTCAAATGAGCACCCAGGGGTGAAAAATACTGACTCTAAATTTCAGAACACATACTGCCACCTAGAAGCATTGATACCACTAAGGTTGGCTATGGTGTTCTCTCCCTTCTCCCTGCTTTAATTTCCAGACATCAAACCACCCTCTACTGACACTGCATGAGAAGCCTTCAACAAGTGTCAATCGGATGGGCCAGCACTCACGTGAAGGCCCCCAAATCCTTCTCCTCACTGTTGGGGAGTTAGCCTGACCTAAGGCCACAAGACCTGGCTTGGCTGACCTACGACCTTGACCCCCTCACTCTCCCTTCTCTGTCTGTGCTCTGGCCCGCAGTTCTTTCTGCTTCCTCAACATGTCAGATTCTCCTTCCCCAGGGTTCTTTGCATTTGCTGGCCCTCCTGTCCACATTCTGCTCTGGACCTTCGAATGGCTGGCTTTTGCTCAGCATTTACCCAGAGAGTCCTCCCAAACTACCCACGCTCTGTGACTCCCTCCCCACCTGTCACCCTCCATCGACCACAGCACCTTGTTTATATTCTTTAAGTCATATATCTCTGAGATTACTCATTTATTCCCTTATTTTTATTCAACCTCCTTGGAGAGAATGTAAGCTCTACAAGAAAAAGATATTTTAGTCCCTGGTATGGTGGTCCATGCCTGTAATCCCAATATTTGGGAAGCTGAGGTAGGAGGATCACAGGTTCAAGACCAGTCTTAGCAACTTAGAGAGACTCAGAAACCTAGTGAGATACTGTTTCAAAACAAAAAATAAAAATAAAAAGGACTGGGGGAGTAGCTCAAAGGTAGAATGCCCCGAAGTTCAATCCCTAGTACCACACAAAAGAAGAAGGTTTCAAGTGCAGTTGACTGCTTTATTCCTAGAACTGAAGGCTGTCTGATGCACAATATATACATTTCATTGTTTAAGATAAAAGAGACTGACATTTTGCCATCCCCCCAATACTTCAGCCCAGTTGTGAAGTGACCAGAATTTCCACTTTGATTCACTTTCCAATTGCTGAATCACAATTCCCAAAACTTGCAGCCAAGGAGCACCAGGTGATCATTGACTCAAAAAGGCATCATAAATTGCTTAATGCATTTTCTTCTGGGGCTTGGGCAATGAACTTGATATTTACTGTTTGGCAAATGGTTTCTGTTTTACTTGGTTGGTAGGTGTAAGTTGATTTTTGCAGCCCCAAACACCTCTTTCTGGCTGGCTTCCCTGTTTTTCCTCCTTTTACTAGCATACCCCGGAGTAGTATAACCATGCCAAGGTGAGTTATGTGCAGGGAAATGGGCCTTAATGAGTATAAAATCCTTGGAATTCATTTGATGTTAGCACATTAACACTCTCATTGCCAAGCCTTCCAAATTTCAACTTTTTCCCACGAAAGAATAAAAGTAGCAGGAGAGGGGATATCTCTTTTGTGATCACGATCTGGGAATAACATACATAATTCGCTACCTCTTTTTTAATGAGTTGTCTTCAAAAGCAATCAACCATCATCACCATACCCAGATCCAAAGGTCACCGATACAGTCTGTCTGTTGGGAGCTTGGGCCATGATGTCAAGTAGACTTGGTGCTGTGGTTCACTTGGTGTGGATCTATGTCTCAGTTTGCAAATTGAGAGCAATAGTATCACCTGTATTATACTGGGAACCATTGTTAGGGCAAAATGTGATCAATAAATGTGTCTAGCATAGTATTGGCACAGAATGACCATTCTTTAGATGTTGGCTAAAGGCTAACAAAAATAATTAATTATACAGCATTCCGCTCTCTCCCCTTTCTATTTTATTTCCCACAATAACTTTCCATGCTGCACTCCATTACAAGAACACGAACAGGGGTGTCCATCTGGGCAGAAGGATACATCAGGTTGCCATTGGACTCCATCTTTGATCCTTGTCTCCTGAAAAATGACCATCTCTGTATATAAAATTCCCTGGTGTGTCTTAGGACACAGCTTTCTACTCAACAATAGAGATAATCGTCTACCCTGCAAGCTGACAATGCACTCCACATACTCCTGAGAGTCTGTCTTCTACAAGATTCTCTGCTAGATGCTGGTCAAAGTACATTCAGTAAGACTTGGGACCCTCCTGCCCCCACCCCCCTACAGATCCCACAGAACCACTTCAAGTCTTGATTCTGCCACTCACTGGTGAAAATATAAGTCATTCACTGGTCTTGCTGAACCTCAGTTTTATACGACATAGAAAACAGTACCTGGAATTGCACGGGGTCAGTGCTGAAAGGGACTTCAATAAGATAAAGCATTTTGAGTGGCCCAAAGCCAGCTCTTGTCAACCTAAGCAGAAAAGTACTTTGAGAAGGTCATCAGGTAACTAAAAGTATCAGTGCAAAGTCAGAAAACCCGTAATATCCAAGGGACCCAAAACTACTTAGAAATGAGCACCCCAGAGAGAACACAGCTACTGCTAGATATGAAAGCCACCAGACAAAAAGAAGCCATTGTCACAATAGTGCTCCCCCAACTTACAGCAGGGCTCGCAACACAAAGTCATCCAGTTGACTGAGCCTAGATCATAAGGCCACTCACAAGCTGCCAGGGGTTGAAGAGAGAAGAGCCTGGATCCTACCAGCTTCCAGATTGGGAGGCAGGGCAGTACCTCCCTTCGTCTCCCACCTAGGAGGGGTGTCTGGGTGCTGAGGGTTCCCTCAGATACCACAGAAGGATATGAAAGTACTAGGCGCACACTTGAAGGTTATATTTTTCTAAATCATGCTAACTGGACAGATGAGTGGGTTGACTGGGACCACAGATCTAAGAAGCCCATTTGTTGAGGTTTAAAAGAAAGAAAGAATGACCCACACAAGAAGGAGATTTACAGTAAGCGCCCACAGGCATTTCCTAGAAAAATCCCAATAGTCTCATGCTGTTAGGACGCGGGATCTGTATAAATTCTACAGGGGAAATGGCTTCTTGCTTTACTCACTAATACCAACCTGTCATCTCATTACCATTGATCAGCATCGGAGGGCCAATGGCATGTTGGCAGGGCACTGGTTTCTCCAAGATCGACCCTGACCTAAAAAAAATCCTCCCACTCAGCATAAAGATTTTCTAAGCGCTCCAGAAAAATTCTCCAGACAGTGATGTCTCCCCTTCTATCCTCTTCAGCTTCACGAGGTGGGAATGGAACGTGAGAAAGATGCATGAAATAAAGGAGAGAGAAGTATTTTAAACTCTGCCAGAAACTGTCTCAAAGGCTGCGTGGCCTCGGTAAATCTATTTGTTATGTGGTGCCGGAAAATTTTGGAGGAGAGAACAGGAGATGAGAAACAATAGCTATCTTTGGAGCCTGAAGTCTCACTGGGAGTCGCTTGCCACCCTGGCACGGTGCCAAAAGCACGCTGTCTCCCCACCATCTCCATCCTCCCGCCGACCCCGGCATCCCTTTATAATCAGCAGCCTGGAGTGCTGTCATTTAGTCCGCGCACGGGGCTCCCCAGAGCTCGGGAACTCTCTTGCAACTGTCTCCTTGATAGGCATCTAAGAAACAAATGAGGAGAAAGGACGTCTAAGGGCTCCATTAACATCGTTAGGTTAGAAACGCTGACAATAAGTCGATTCTTTTTGACAGGACCGTCCTGGTAATGAAGGGACATTTCTACATGACTCTCCTAATGTAAGATAAGATATGAATGACCTGTGATTTTTATTTTCATGACACATGGCCAGTGTATCAAAGGGGTGGGGACTAGTATAAGAAAATAGGATGTTTCTGTGACACATTAATAGGAGGCTGGCTGGGAGATTAATGATAATGCTACCTGGCCCTGGCGTGTCCTGGCAGCTCACCTGGGAACCGAGGCTGGAATTCCTACAAGAGGGGGGTAGAAAATTCAGAGGCCTCCATCCAGATGACGTTCCCCTGCTCACCGTAATTCTAGGAGACCACAGGGAGGGGAGGAATAGCCCTGTCCTGGAATGTCATTTTTCGTCCACCGCTGGCTGGGTTGGGGGTGGGCGTGATTACGAATGCCTGCTTCTGACGTGTCAGAAAGGATGAATCTGCTGGATTGGTAGTGGGCCCCATTAGCAGGTGGGGATGAACACCTACTCCTCTCTCTCTGGACTTGAAGCCTGCCCTTTGGAGCTCAGAGTTCTTAGGACAGTCACATCTGGTGAATAAAAGTGAAAGGATACCCCATCACCCCACCAGTCTTGGTCCTCCCAACTTTCCTTACCATATCCTCCTACTTTTTTTTGTGGGTGTGTGGTACTCGGGATGGAATCCAGGGGCATTTTACCTCTGAGCTACACCCCCAGCCCTATTTTTTACTCTTTATTTTGTAACAGGGTCTCCCTAAGTTGCAGAGGGCCTCACTAAGTAGCTGAGGCTGGCCTCCTGTCTCAGCCTCCCAAGTTCTGGGATTACAAATGTGTGCGCCACCACGCCTAGCTTACCATATCCTGTTTTTTCCTCTTCCACAGCGCTTACCATACAATATAATTTACTATTATAATATCTTAAGTTTATCTAAGCTGCAGGGATGGACCTTTGTTATGTGTGTTCCAAGTACTTAGATCAACACTGTCATCCCGTAGGCAATCAATAAATTACTTGAAAACTAGATGCCTGATTAAAGAAAATCACAAAAAGTCAAATTTGTCTCCTAAAAAAATTATGAAATAAAATTAGTTGATTCTATGCCTTTGGAAACTTAACCATGCTATATGGATGATAGACTTAATTATCATTATTATTATTATTATCATCATCATCATCATTATTATCAGTATTATTATTATTACTACTACTACTACTAAATAAAATAATCAGGCCAGGCATTGTGGCACATGCCTTTAATCTCAGTACTTGGGAGGCTGAGCAGGTTTGAGACCAGTCTCAGCAACTTAGTGAGACCCTGTTTTAAAACCAAAAACAAAAAGGGCTGGTGGTATAGCTCGGAGGCAAAATACCTGTGGTTTCAATATCCAGCATCACAGAAAGAAAAAAAAAATCTTCAAAAATACAAAGAAAGCTGCAAGAACTGTGGAACAGAAGAGCATTCTAAGAAAAGCTACTGAAAGCTAAAGATTGAGAAGTTTGCCCTCAGAAAAGTTGTTTATGACTCCTTATGCATTAGTTCCCTTTTTGATAATATTACTAGTGAAAGTAATAATGACCAATGTTTCTCAAGTTCTGCCAATGTCCAAGGCCCTGGGCAAACACATTCAGATGCATTTTTCTCATTCAATTCTCAAGGCAGCATATCAGAGCAGCAGCTGCCATGATTCCCCTCCCTGTTTCACAGAGAGGTTGAACAGTCCCCTCAAAATCACGCCATTAGTATACAGTGATGCTGGGCACATTAAATCCGTATTTCTTTTTCTGCTTTTGAGCTGTCACTTCTGGTCCTAGGTCACATTGCCTCTTTCTCATTCTCCCCCTGTCCCTCAGTCAATCTTTTTCCCTCCTAGCCTTGCTGTGGTTTGGATTTGAGTGTATTTATGTGCCAGAAACTCATCTCCAATGTAATGGCACAGAGAGGGGTGGGGCTTGAGGAGGTGGAGTCTAGCGGAAGGTGATGGATGAGGTCACCGGACACCACCTTTGGAAGGGATTCATGGAAGTCTGGGGGACTCTTAGTTCTCATGAGAGCCGGTCGTAATGAGTGAGTTTAGCCTTCTCTGGCCTCTTGCTTTCTCCCTTCCAGTGTGACCTCTGCCTCCTACATGTGACCATTTCCCTTTCTACTTCTCCACCGTGCTATGATGTCGCCAAGGGAAGCCTCACCAGAGGCCACTCTGTTGGACACATCCAATCTTGGACTTTCTGCCTCCAAAAGAACTTTTCTTTATACATTTCCCAGCAACAGGCATTCTGCTAAAGCAACACAAAATGGACTAATGCAAGCTCATGCTGGTAAAAAAAAAATAAACTCATAGTGTTCGATCCTCTTATATACAGGACATCTATAAAAACCTAGAAAATGTTATTGGGCTCCTATAAAATTGCTCAATCACATATGTGATCTGTGATATGTGATATTATATATGTGATTGAGCAATTTTATAGGACATATGATGGGATATTATAGATATAATATAATATATATCATATTATATACATATATATGTATGATGGGATATTAATGGGTCACAGAAGAGGAAGAAGTAGTTTTAGTCTTAGGAAAAGCAGAGTCAGGTAGGTAGACACGTTCCAAAGTCTCCAGACGTACCTTCAATCAGTCTCTCCTTTACTCCCAGAATGTGCAATGCTGCTGAAGTGACTAGAAGACTTTTATGAACTCAAAGACGTTTACTTGACTCTCCTTCTTTAATTGACTTACTCTCAAAGGGTTAAGAAGATGCTACTTGTATAGACGAGTCTGTCCCACCCATGAGCCGCAGCCTCCCTTCTCAGGCTGATTCCTGATTTACTTCACTTCAGCCTCCCTCCAAGCCTCACGGGGCAGATGGTGCCAGATGGTTAACTTACGACAAGTTCTGCAATCAAGCTGGGGAGAAGTTGCCAAATTGTCCTCCTTTAAAACCCTAAGATTTACTCAAAGATGTCCCAGGTGCCCCTGAGAGACGGGGTGGGAGGGGGAGGGACGTACTACACCCACAACAGCTCCGCTGCAACCTACTTCACACCTTGAATTTCTGAGCAGGATCATTTCAGAGAGGCCCACGAGTAACAAGAGAGAAAAGTGTGAAATCACAAGATATAAAAATACAGTTCACTAGAATGAGACCTCGGCTGACAGGTGAGGAAACAGAGTCCCGGTTCCTCCCTTGACGTAGTTTTAGGCAAAGAACTTGACCCTCTGGAACGCTGTGTTCTCATCTTCACAATGATTTTGTATCAACATTGATTAATTAGTTGTGGCAAATGTGGTAATATGTATGTATGTATGTATGTATGTATTATGTTTTTATTGTACTAGAAGTTGAACCCAGAGGCATTCTACCTCCGAGCTACCCCACATCCCTATTTTATTTTTTTATAATGTGCTTTTATTGGTGCATTATAGTCTCACATCATAATGTAAATCATGTTGACAGTGACATACATGCACACATACCCCCCGATCTCCCCATTTCTCCCTTCCCCAATACAGAGTACTGAGATTGATGTTGGTATATTCACATACACTACCATGGATTATGTATACATATGCGAACATTTATTTTTGAAGCAGGGTCTTGTTTAAGTTGCTGAGGGACCTTGCTGCATTGATGAGGCTGTCCTCAAATCTGTGATCCTCCTGTCTCAGCCTCTCATGTACTAGGATTACAAGCCTGTGCCACCACACCCAGGTCATAGTAATATTTATAATATGGGAAACTGGGTGTGGGATATATGGTATCCTTCTGTAATAGTCTTGCACCTCTTTCTGCCAAACTAAAACAACTAAACAGTTTTAGTTCAATTAAGTTTTTAAAAATGGGTCTCACAATACCTATTTCAGCTAAAAATGCTCTTAATTTCTCCCTCCTATAGACTAGCAAAGAAGAAGGTGGGAAAATGATGACTAGAGGCTACGAAGAATAGGAAGAAGTGGAAAATAGAGACTGGCCGGATATTGGGTATAAAAATATAGACAGAAAGATGGAATAAACTCTGGTGCTCTGAAGCTTGGGCAGGAGGGGGGAGAGCTGACTGAAGTTTACAACAATCTTTACATTTTATGAAGAACTAGAGCAGAAGTGTTCGAAGGCTCCAAGCAAGCAAAAATAAGGAGATGTATGTACATAAATGTAATGATCACACTGAACTCTGTAAATACGTACAATTATTACATATTAAAGGGGAAATTTTAAGACACAGAAAAACAAATGCACCTGATGCTATCTATCCTTTAGAGAAAGCTACCTCAGTACATCTTTCTTGAGTTTCTTTGGTCAAAATCCCAGTTTGCCACTTATTTACTTTCAACTGTGCCTGGAAATTCAGAGGAAAACTCTGATTTCTGACATTTGCTTAGCTTACAAATTTAAGTCCATCTGGACCTTGGAGGCACCTACCTGTGGGCCTCATTTGTTGTAGAATCTCAGGTTTCTTTGGACACCCTTACTTCCCTGATTCTGTATGTACTTATGACATTGTTTTACAACATGGACCACAACTACACACACACACACACACACACACACACACACACTACATGTATACTATATACATAAACACATACACATGTATACACGTATATGCATATACAGTGAAACTAAAGTTAGGTAGATTGATAGACACCTTTTGGGGGTTTTGTTTGTTTGTTTGTTTGTTTGTTTTCCTAATGTTATGACTTCTTAAATTCATGCTGATACTTTAAATAGATGAAGTAACCAATTTAAAACTTAGCTCGATTTAAGGAAAGAGAAGTCTCAGTTATAAACTTTTCAGCCAGGCGTGGTGGTGCATGCTTGTAATCCCAGTACTTGGGAGGCTGAGACAGGAGGATCTGAATTCACGGCCAGCCTCAGCTACTTAGTGAGGCCCTCTGCAACTTAGTGAGACCCTGTTTCAAAAATAAAGAATAAAAATAGGACTGGAGATGTTGCCCAGAGGTAGAATGCCCCTGGGTTCAATTCCCAGCACCACAAAATAAATAAATAAATAAATAAATAAATAAATAAATAAATAAATAAATAAATACACAAACTTTTCCCTATTAAATTTCAGTCATTGAACTAAGCACAGTAGTGGCGCACACCTGTAATCCCAGTACTTAGGAGGCTGTCAGGAGAATCATAGGTTTGAGGACAGCCTCAACAATATTGGAAGACTCTCAGCAACCTAGCAACACAAAACAAAACAAAAATATGTTTTTTTTTCAAAACAAAAATATGTTTGTTTCAAAACAAAACAAAAATATGGCTGGAGGTGTAGCTCAGAAGTAGAACATCCATGGATTCAATCCCCAGTGCTCTTGTACATACATACACACATACACACACATACACACATGAAAAAAAATTTAACCACTGGGCTTCACCATCAACTCCTCTCTGGTTTCCAAACCTCCAATCAGTGCATGTCTCTATTTCATTACCAATTCTCCACTGAAGAAGTTCTCATCAGAAATCTCGGGGCATTCACAATTGCGCTGAGTGTCAGGCTGTGGGAGCCCACGTGAAGGACACGTGACATCCCGGCACCTGGGCATCGGCCCCAGCACTTTATCTCACTGAACACAGTGGCTAGGTGTTTACTTCTCATCAGAGCCTCCTGCTCCCCTTCCTGACCTCAAATTCCTTGAGGACAGTTAATGCCAATGCACTGGCTTCCCAAATCCCACAAACACAATCGATTCCGTGGGGCGTGGGCCAATCTATAAATTGGGTGTTTGGAACCAAATTGCACAGCTATCACCGACTGGAGTGGCCCTAATGAAATCGTAGCCACTTGACCTGCTTACTTGAAAGGGCTTTAAGAAAAAGAAAATCCATTAATCAATTTGTTTCTGGAGGCAACTTAGCAACAGGGATTCCCACAGTGGGACTGGGTGCTTTTGCTAATGAGCAAGTTGGATGGAATCGTTAGTTGCATCAACTTAATTTAATTTTTAGGCTATTGATTTTCATTAGGAAGATTCAGCGCAACCTTCCCACCTTCCTACAGACAGCCTCTTCCCTGTAGGGACATGCTATGTTGCACAATTGTCCCAATGGAGTAGCTCCAGAAACCCTTTTCGACATGTGAAAATCTGCAGACACCTGTGGCACCCCAAACTTCCCATTGTTAGCAAACTGAGATGGAATGATTTCTAAACTTTATATTTCAAAAACCAACATCAAGCTTTAAAAAAAAAAAATTATACCTGTCCCACTTTCTCATAACATCTGTTCAGACCCTTCATTCAAGGAGAGTTGAATCGAGCTTTATTTCTTCATTCATCCACTTCTTTAATAAATATTTATGAGGCATCTGCTATGTCCAAATACTGTACTAGGTGCCGAGACTGTTTAGGTGAATAGAAGAGTTTGGCCCCTGCCTTTGTGAACACAGACGATAAGTAAATCAGCATTTGATGACCCGGGTGAGCAACTGAGGGTATGACAAGAAAGCGCAGGAGTTAAGCAATTGATAAGTGATAGAAAAAGCTAATAGCTATTGAGCAGTGCTCTAAATATCTTGCATATCTCTTCTTCTCGTCACCTCTTCATAATCCTATGAGGTAGATGCCATAGCAATCTAACAGAGCAGTTGAGAAATTTGCCCCAGGTCACACAGCTAACAATTTGGCAGATTTGACTGTTGACCCCAGCAGGCTTACTCCGGAGTCCACACTCAACCACCGCACCAGCTGCCTCCCTTGGAGAGACGCCATTTGCACTGGTGCCTCAAAGTTGGCAAAGAGGCGTCCACACAAGAAGCAAAGGCAGGATGCTCAGTGAAGCGGAAACAGTGCACGCGAAGACCCAGAGACAAGAAATGTTTAGGTGTTCAAGAAGGAAGCAAGCGAAGCTGTCGCATGAGAAGTAAGAGACGGACTCTATCTTGTATATGTAAACTATTTAAGCCAGGTGTGGTGGCACGTGCTTGTAAGCCCAGTACTTGGGAGGCTGAGATAGGAGGATCACAGGTTAAAGGCAGCCTTAGCAATTTATCAAGATCCTGTTTCGAAATAAAAAATAAAATGGGGCTAGGATGTAACTTGGAGGGTAAATGCCCCTGGGTTCAGCCTCTAGCACCAAAATAATAAAAAAATAAATAAAATGGAAAATGAAAACATTTTAAGTATGCTTTAACACACACACACACACACACACACACACACACACACACACACACACACCTGCATCTATGATTCCCTAACCAGAGATTCTGAAACCCCCCTCCTGTGGCAAGTTGTCACAAATGGCCTCCTTAAACCATCAGTAGAATAATAGTAGCCTCGGAATCTTCTCAGTTCATACAGAGCTTCCCCTGCGTTCCTCTGTCCATGACCCCAGCCTTGACCTCTTGGAGGACAAGACACCATCAGAATCACCTTTCTAGCCTCCATCCCTGGCACAGTACATGGTACAGAGGAGCTCAATAAAGGGAGACTAAATGGCCATGGAATGGATGGATGGGTGGTAGTGCCTGGTATACAGCAGGCAGTCAGTACATGCTTAAGGAAGAAAGACTGGAAGCATAGAGAAGGGCTTGTTTCTGTCCGAAATTGGGAAGGAGAGTAGAGAGCCGAGTTAGAAGGCCATCAGCAGCAACGGGTGGGGTGTCCCTGCGGGCTCGAATCTCCTGGGTCACCACCTCGGCTATCGGCTTCCCTTTGCCCAGAAACTGTGTTTATGGACCTATTCTGCGGCTGGGAGCTCCGGTGGGAGATGACTTCACTAGTGTGATATTTAAGAGCCGGGTCTCTATTTATTCCACTCCGTATGCCAGGCTCCGAGCCTTCTCGGCCGATTCCCATTTGTCTTTCTCCTGTGGAATATTTCAGATTTACAGTGCCATCTGTTGAGGAGCCCTGGCCCAGGCGGCGCAGCTCAGCCCGAGGCCCTTCTGCTGCCGAAGGCAGGGAGGCGGCCCAGCGCGGCTGGTGCCAGGTTTGTGACTGCCCGGCCTGCTCCCGGCAAGGCAGGCTCCGAAGAGTGATGGATTAGGACCCCAAGCCGGCCCCCTCCTCTTATGTCTGCATCTGGATCGGTGGCAGAAGCGCCGCGGCTGGTCCCCCCTTGTTTGTCTGCGCCTTGCCTGCGCTCGTTCCTGTTGTTGAAAACAGTCTCCTGGCTGCGATCCGGGCTCCCGGGGCTTTGGCTTTCCCACACTGTACATTAACCCCTCTGTATTCTGGCGTTTTTGGAAACTGCTCTTGCCAGGGCTCTGGGTGGGGGCGAGGGTGGGGGATGACTACTGAACTCTGCAACTTCTGACTAAGGAATCTGCTGTCAGAGAATCACCATCACCACCACCATCGCCGCGGTGGTGTCATTCAGACAGCAAAGGGCACGAGGCAATGCCTTGCCTGACGCGCTGTTTGGGGGCCGTTTCACCCGTGAAAGCCTCTTCGTTTTGAAAGCAAAGTCAGTCGGGCCTGTCTGGAACTGACACATAAGAGTGCACCCTGATCCCTCTTGCAAGGCAGGTAGGGCTGCAGTCAACAGGCCGTGAGGTGTGCACGCCTTCCTCCAGCCCTGGGCTGGAGCAGCAAGCAGCCCAAGTGCAGGATTGATGGGCAGGAGCCTGCTCTGTCATTCCCCGTGCATCACCTCCCGCCTGAGCAGAACATTCATCTTTCCAGAGAGCTTTCCGTGCCCGTGCTTCTTCTAATTGGATCTCATAAAACCCTGGGAAACGCGCAGAGTGGGTCTCATCACTCGGTTCTCATTTGGCTGACAGGGTTCTGGGAGGACACGGGTTTGCCCAAGGTCACTCTTGTTTTTGGTGGCCCGGCTGAGAAATCCAGTGTCCTCTGAGCGTCTCCATTTTTCCACGTCTCTTGATTGGAAAATGATTGTGCTTATACCAGTTACTACCCAATATGTAACTGAATGCTTACCTTCGTGGTCTGCCCTTGGGGGTCTCTGAGGTTTAATGAAGAGCTATTTTCAGTAATGTTAGTGATTCACACTTTACCAGTTCAGAATCCTGTTAGCCGGGGCTGGCCCAGTTTGCCTTCAACTATCTATGGAAAAAGTATGGGGTGAACCGTTTGCTGAACACAACAATGGTACCAGCAGGAGCAGCTAATGTTGAAAAACCGTTCGTCCTGTGCCAAGAACTCTCATACTTAAACCTTATAGTGTATGTATAATGTGTACTATACATTGAAGCACTTATAATATACTTAAACCTTATAGTGACTCTATGTGGTGGGTAGTAGGGCTTTTAACAATTCACAGAGATCACTGAGGCACAGTGGCTTACACAAGGTCATAGCTGGTAGGTGGCTGAGGCCGGACTGGGCTTTCACCATATATGAAATGAGATTATCAGCAGGACAAAGGGAAATTAAGGGGGCATTTAGTTACACAGCAAATGCAAAAGGAAAAATAAAATGTAGAGAACTCTTAAATCATATGGTCCTTCCCTCTTTCCTTTTCTCTCTGTCTTTGTTTCTTTTTTTTCTTTTTTTTTGGTACTAGGGATTGAATCCAGGGACATTCTACCTCTGAGCTACACCCTCCCCAACCCTTTTTTATTTTTTATTTGGAAACAGCATCTCACTAAGTTGCAAAGGGCCTCCCAAAGTTGTTGAGGCTGGCCTTGAACCTGCAATCCTCTTATCTCAGCCTCCCAAGTCACAACTTGGGAGGATTAAGATGTGCACCATTACTCTCAGCTTCCTGTACATATACTTTCTACATTTTTGCTAAGGTTTAAAGTAATATCCTCCTTTTTTGTTCTTTACTGAGTAATGAACACATAAATCAAGTCAATTCCTATGAGAATGTTTGTGAAAACATTCACACTATCATACCTTTGCAAGATCTCAAGTTTTTTTTTCAGACTTGCTTTTCTTAAAAACAAAAAGAACAAGACAGAGAAGAGCAGGTATAGCTTATGTGAGGTTGTTTGTTTGTTTGTTTGCTTGCTTCTTTTAACCCATTCAACTTTGTATAACCAACTTCTTTTGGGGAAAAGATTGATTCCAAGGATAGATGGACCATTGAGTTATTTAGGATTATTCCAAGGTAGGGAAGATAAAGTATCTTTTCAACATAGGAATTTTTGCCAACCAATTTTTAGGTACGTGAATTCCAAATACAGTATCAAACTTGTGACCCCACTCATCAGGACCAATTTCCCACTTATAAAGACAAAAGGATGTTGAAGAGACTGAGCATTTTAAGCTAGGGGACTGAAAAATCCAATTTTGATGATTTAGGCATAAATGCATTAGCAAGCTATGAATTAAATTTCCTTTAGCATATGCCTAGCTTTAGAAAAGTAGAAAAAGAAGATTAAGAAAAAACATCTTTTACCTTTCCTTCTCCCAAATGCTTTAGTGAAAAGTGTCGTAAGGAATTTAAAAAGCAAAATACACAGCCAAAAATGTATTGACCCCCAAAGATCTTGTTCTTGAAAATATCTAAAAACTGGAAAGAGAAGCTTGAGAAGAAAAAGGAGGGAGGAGGGGGAAGAGGGAGAGAGGGAGGGAGAAAGAAAAAGGGAGGGAGAGAGAGGGAGAGAGAGAGAGAGAGAGAGAGAGAGAGAGAGAGAGAGAGAGAGAGAGAGA